>VDFB02252196.1:0-163517 GCA_007258455.2 Sequoia sempervirens
TACAAAGCTTTGTAACTCTTTAATTTATATACAAGTGCTATATTTGTAGTATATAAAATTATGTGATGTAAAATATCAAGATTCTATTGTATGGTTTCAAGTCTTCAATATTAGGTACATGTGCATACTCAATTCTAATTATTTCAACCATATATCTTTAGAATCGAAATACCTCCTTTTGTGATGAAGTTTAAGGTTGAAAGTAGAAATTACAGTAGTGATAATATAGCGTTAACACACCTATATGGCCCTATTTGTATAGGGAAATCAGCTCCCAACTTATGTCTTTTCCTACAATAACTATGAGCAATTGATAACTGCCCGCAATATTCTATTAAAACAACTTAACCTTGAATAACGAAGTAGCTTATATGGATAGGAATTGAAACCAAACACCTTGATATAAGTGAAGGTGGTAAATTAGATAAATCAAACAGCCTACTCGTGAATGATCATCTTAGCATTATCTGAAATACAAGCATGATTTCCATCCTCCAAATCTCTGATTATTAACATTAAGAAAATATCACTCACCTTTCTGTAATTCTTCATACTCTCTAAATTCCCACTATGGATATTTTCTAAAAAGGTGACCATTTACTTGAACTTTATCTAGTTTGTCGTATCCTGTACCAATGAATATACCAAATATGACATCATATAAAAATATTTGGTATCAAAAAAGTTCACCAGTTGGGTATGAATGCAGTTATTGATAATGCCAATCAATGTCTTTTTCCCTTCAAAAATGAGGTTAATTAAACAGAACATCCAATTTTTGAAAGTTCACGATTTAACTTGCGCTATCACTTTGTCCAACATTGTGACTACTAAACTGAGCTCCTCTTTAAAATAATTTTAGTATAAGAACTTAGGCAAGCATGAAGGTCCTTTGGATTCAATAGTCCATTTACCAATAATTTCCTTTTGAAAATCTCTGTAATATTCCTTGCTAGTTCAGATGTGATTTTGCCTTCAAGGAATATTGTCAAACACTTCTGAGACAAACTTAATGCTTGCTGGTCTGTGGTTTCAGTCTGATATGTTTGCTTGAAAATGATATCAAAGTACTCTAATTGCTTGTAAATAAATACTACAATGACTAAGTAATCATCTAGATGCATAAATGACTTCCTTCAATCTTTTCAAATGCACATATATGATTTCTACATGAAAAATGCTCACCTTCAGCCAATTGACATTTCGTCAAACACTTGGCATGAAAGCTATTGTACATCTACAGCCAAGGGCATTTAAACAAACATTTACCATGCAAATCCCTGCCTTATGATATTGAATGGATATGATTGAAACTGATTACAAATGACATGAAATCTCATCAAAGATCTGACCTTCAAATAGGTGTGATTACAATGAAGTTCAAGAGACTTCCAATGCAATGGCATGACTAATATGATATTGACTAAACAATGCAGCTTCCCTGAAAATTGATGACAATACAGTGTAACTGTTTATGACAGCGATCAGACCTATACTAAGACAATGCAATTGTCTCCAAACTTGCAAGATTACAATTAGATGGAAACCTGGAAAAGACGCCTCAGAAGTTGCAGCTCCTTGAATGCCATGGAATGATTCCACTCAAGCCGTCTATGAGAAGTAATGCAGCATCTGAAGTGAAAGAGCCCAGTGATCAAGATGAAGACATAAACCAACTTTTATCAGCTTCCTAATCACAAAATCGAGCTTCTATTAGCAGCGCCATTTGTCTTCATGAAGCCATGATTTTTCCTCTCCTTACACAATGAAATCGCCCTCCTTTAATGGCTGCGACCTGTCTAGTGTAGGGCCACGATTTTTTTTAATGTGCAGATGTAGATGAATGCTGCAATGTGTAACCTGCATGAAACAATCTGATCATAAGCGGCTAGGACTGAGAATGAATTGCTGCCAATGTCTCTCTCCAAGTCAATGTCAAACAACTGAAATCTTCTTCAATGATTCCTCTTATATTTCTCCAATGAGGACATAAATCGAATCTCTTCAAACTGCAATTTGTCTCCACAAAAATCTGAAAATGCTCTCATAAAATCGATTTCCTTCAACAAGCTGATCTGCAACTATTTCAATTCTCCAAATTTGCTTCAGCAAGTTGATATATAATCTTGATCTCCAAATTTGGCCAAAGGCCACTAAATTTGCACTGAAGGCACAAGTTGAACTTCTGCAATGAAGCCCACAACTGGCAACAATCTCAGCTGATAGTTTCACAGCCTCAAAGTTGCTCAACCTATGAGAGTTTCGTTCCCAAAGGTCCAATAATGGTAGAAACCCTAGCTGGCTCCTTCACCAATCAATCACATAAAAGCAAACAACAATTCCTGGATATCCAAAAATGAGCCCTTAAGATCCTTTTATGCTTTCCTGGAGGAGCTCATACACTTTTCTTGCCAATGTGGGATGAAAGATATATTTTATTTTTTTGTGACTTTATGATTTAATATTTTATTTAAGTCACTTTATTAAATTAATTAAATATAAGGTTACTTTATAATATTTATTTATTTTATTATTTCCCTTTTTTCTCCAATCCAATTGAATCTAGGAAACCAACCACTGACTAGATGTCTGCCCAAAAGACCCTCTAACCAAGCTCCTTAGCCTACAAGAGTCATGAGTCCTTAGCCTACAAGAGTTAGGAATAGGCTAAACCCTCTTAAAACTAATGCTCACAATAATGGAGACATTACAGTCCGCCCTCCCTGAAATTGCTTGTCCCCAAACAATCTCAGCTGCAAAGAAAACTCTCCTCCACCTGGATCCCATGGGAAGATTTGTGAAATGTCCCTAATATCACCAAACAACTTTTGTAACACCAGCATTAGCACAACTTGCTGAATCACTCAATCCCAAAACTGTGATGGTGAATTTGATGCATCCACACTATTGGAAAGTCACCACCTATTGCTGTTAGTTTTAGGATCAGAAATTAAATACCCTGGGAAAACCCTCCAACTTGAGGGAGAAAAACCCAGCAACGAAGTATCTCTTATATATTGAATAAAGAAGCCAACTTGCTTTTACAATAAGGCCAAATGCAAGGCCCAATAACAACACCACACTTTGATGCACACAAAAGAAGCTAACACTTTGTTGATAAGGTACAATATCGATCTCTTTGATGATTTCGCACTTCTCTTGAACTCACACTATGAATGGATGAATATGAATGATCAAATGAACAATAACCATCTCTAATATATACACAATGAGGAGAAGATCGCTTTCAAGGAATGAGGTCGGCCTTAACCATGAAGCGATGTGACTCATGAAGGTGGTGAACATTATGAGGTTGGCCTCATATAAACTCGATTTAACAAACAAACAATAAATATTATTTATTATCCCATGTGAAACACCTCTTCACCAAATAACGTCTCAATAAAATAAATAGCTAATAAGGCTATATTTAATTTTATTGCTTGAAAGTCGAGGCCCGACGGTGTCAACATCAACACTCCCTCTCAGCTAGGGAGGAATACTTCCAGCTATCAATGTCATGGAATCTCTCAACATGGCACCCACAATGGCTACACCCATATGTGGAAAGAGCTCATCACGGAGTCACTCAACGTTATATCGTCCATCATGGCTACTCCCATGTATGGAAAGAACAAGTGCACAAGTGCCCATCACGGAGTCACTCAACGTGATGTCGTCATCTCATCATGATGTCCACCATGGCTACTCCTAGAGGGTGGATAAACACAAGTACAAGGAAATCATCACGGAGTCTCTCAACATGATGTTGTCATAGAGTCACTCAACATGACATCCACCATGGCTACTCCCAGAGGGTGGAAACAAGGGCTTTCACCTCAAATTTCTCTTACAGAGAAAGATGCATTAACAAGGGCTTACACCTCAAATTTCTCTCACAAAGAAAGATGCATTAAAGCAAATCACAGAAGATCACTGATGCTGAGTCTCTCTCTCAGCTAGGGCTCCATTCTCCACAATTCCAAGCTTGTCTCGAAAGTGCACAAACTTTACTTTGGAGAGAGGCTTGGTGAGAATATTAGTCGTCTGCTCATTAGTGCTAATGTACCTCAACTGGATAGCTTTCCTCAATACCATATCTCCGATGTAGTGGTATTTGATCTCAACATGTTTTGTTTTGTCATGAAACACTGGGTTGATAGAAAGCTTTACACAGCGTTGATTATCACAATGAATGACAGTCGAATCCAATGCCACACTACTTCTCGAGCTGCCACACAAGTTGCAATATACTTGGCCTCTGCGGTGCTTAGTGCCACTGAAGACTGCTTCCTGCTACACCAGGAGATCATCGCAGATCCCAAACTAAAGCAACAACCAGAGGTGCTCTTCCGATCAGCTACACACCCTGCCCAATCAGAATCAGAATATCCTTGCAGCTTTAGGTCCACATTGGAAGAGTATCTCAAGCCATATCCAACTGTGCCACGCAAGTATCTCAGGATATGCATTGCTGCAACTAGATGTATTTTCCTTGGTTCACACATGAACTGACTAAGAGCACTCACTGCATAGCAAATATTTGGTCTAGTATTAACTAGATACATCAACGATCCAATCAACTACCTATACATAGTAGGATTCACCAGATCTGAACTAGCTGCAGACTCTTTAAGTTTCTGCAAATTGGTTTCCATCGGTGTAGACATGGATTTGCAATCCATCATACCAAATCTCTTCAAGATGTCTATTGTATACTTCCCTTGACTCAGAATGATCTCATTAGGCCTCTGCCATACTTCCAAACCAAGGAAGTAATGCATGTATCCAAGATCCTTCATTTCAAATTCAAAAGCTAACTCCTTGCATTTGATAATAAGGTGATCTTCTCCATTAAGAAATAGATCATCAACATAAAGAACCAAGATCAATGCCTCACCATCAATTACCTTGAAGTACAGGTTTGAATCAGCATCATTCTTGGAGAAGCCCAAGCTCATCAGGTATCAATCAGTCCTCTCATACCAAGCACGAGGAGCCTGCTTAAGGCCATACAAAGCCTTCTTCAATCTACAAACATGGGACTCCTTCCCATGAATCTCAAAGCCATCGGGTTGCTCAATATATACCTCTTCTTCAATTACACCATTAAGGAATGTAGTCTTCACGTCCATCTGATGTAACTTCCATCCTTTAGCCGTTGCAATAGCAATGATAGTCCTGATGGATGTATAACGAGCAACCGGAGCAAATGTTTCCTCATAGTCTATTCCCTCTTTCTGAGAGAATCCTCTAGCCACAAACCTAGCCTTGAACTTCTCAATGCTTCCATCAGCTGCATGCTTGATCTTGAAAAGCCACTTAGAAGATACAACAGATTTACCTTCTGGTCTAGGTACAATATGCCAAACATCGTTCTTGACGATACAATGATATTCTTTAGCCATAGCATCTCTCCATACTTGCTGACTTGAAGCTTCCTTAACACTGGAAGGCTCAAATTCAATAATTTGACTCATTAATGCAACATAGCTTGGAAACTTTTGTGGTTTTTTGCTTTCTCTGAATGTTCCTCTAGGAGCTGCAAACTTTTCTACCTCCTGCATTGTTTGCCTAGCCCATAGAGGTCTCTTTCGACCAATAACAATGTCTCTAGGCCCATTAGTTGGTTCCAAAGGCTCAACAAGATCACCATCTTCTTCTGGTTCAGTAGACTCTCTTTGAATCTCAGGAGTATGGTCAACTTCCATGTCCTAAGGAGTCTCTTGGTTTTCATTATCTATCTCCATGTGAGAGCCTTTAGGTCTCTTGAATGCAACATCCTCTTCAAATGTAACATCCCTGCTGATCTCTATCAGTTTCTGACCTGGAATGTAAATCCTGTAGGCTTTTGAAGACTCACTGGAGCCCACAAATATTCCCTTCTTGCCAAATGGTTCCAATTTAGTCCTTTTATCTTTAGGCACATGAACATACACAGGACAACCAAAGATTCTCAAATGACTGACTTCAAGCTTCACACCTATGAAAGCTTCTTCAGGAGTCATGTTCTCCAAAATACGATGAGGGCTCTGATTCTGAACATACACAGCTGTCCTAGAAGCTTCTGCCCAAATGAAGGTTTGCAAGTCTTGATCATGGATCATGGCTTTGGCTGCTTCTACAATGGATCTGTTCTTCCTTTCTGCAACACCGTTTTGTTGTGGATTGTAAGGTACACAAAACTCCCTCTTAATCCCAGCCTCGATACAAAAGTTACGGAAGCCTCCAGAGATGTATTCTCCTCTTTTGTTAGATCTCAAAACATTGATCCTCTTCCTGGACAAGTTCTCTACTTGAGCCTTAAATTCTTTGAATTTCTCAAGTACCTCTTCAGATTCTTTAGTCTTTAAGAAATAAATCCAAGTCTTTCTAGAGTAATTATCAATGAAAATTATATAATACCAAAAACCACTCAAAGAAGCAACAAACATTAGACCACACAAATCAGAATGAACAAGATCTAGAATACATTTAGATCTACTTTCACTACTATGAAAAGGTCCTTTAGTATTCTTACCCAATGCGCATCCTTGGCAAGTACGTTCATGCTCCTGGCTAAGTTTAGGAAGGCCAGTGGCCATTTTCTCCATCGATGGGAGTGCTCTGAAATGAAGGTTAGCAAGTCTTTTGTGCCAAAGCTCACATGAATTGCTGGAATCATGCAACAAGGCCTGCATTGGACGAGTGTAAAGTCTATAGAGACTCTCTTGCCGAACACCAATTACTTGGGCTGTCTTGATGCTAGAGTTCTTCGGCCATGCAAGAACTTTTCCTTTAGAGAATGCAACTTGATATCCCTTGTCCTCCAAAGGTGAAATTGAAACAAGGTTTCTCTTGATGCCTGGTACAAATAACACATCACTCAACTAAAGAGAGATGCCAGAACCTAAGTGAAGAGAGGAGGTTCCAACACCTTTCACAGAATAGCATGCATCATCTCCAATTATGACTTGAATGCTTGTATCTCTCTCCACCAAATCTGAAAGATGTTCTCTAAAACCAGTAATGTGACAAGAGGTGCCACTATCAATCAACCAAGTGTTGCTATTCGTTGGAACATTGCTTGATAGGGAAGAATAAAATAGAAATCCACTTGAATCCTTCTAAGGAGAGATCTCACCCACATCCGCAATAGAAGCATGTTGTTTTGGTCTAGTTGGACAATCTTTTGCATAGTGACCAAACTTGTCACATCTGAAGCACTGTTTATGGGAGAGATCCTTCTACTTAGATGCAGGAGCACCATCTGATCTTTTATCTCTGTTCCTCTTGAAGTTGCTTTTCTTCCCTTCTCTTCCTTTCTTCTTTGATGAATGAGCGGCAAGTACATGAATGTCTTCATTGGTAGAACTTTTCCCATTGCCTCTTGCTGCCAATCTAGATTCCTCTTGAATCCAATCTGCCCTAAGACAATCAAACTTAGGTAGCTTTGATCTCCCACTGATACCTTGGATAAATGGCTCCCAAGATTGACGAAGACCATTAAGTGCCAACATGACCAAGTCCTTATCATCAACCATATGACCAATGGCACAAAGTTGATCTCTTAACTCGTAACTCGGTGATCTTCATGAAGGAGGAGATGAAGGAATCTCCTTTCGCCATCTTGACATGATGAAGCTGTTGCCTCAATGCAAGAGCTCTGCTTGTATTATTGATCTCATACAATCCCTCCAAGGTCTTGAACATCTCTCTTGTTGTCTTCAACTTGGAGATAATCGGTACAAGGTGGTCCTTCACAGAATCAACTAAAATCTTCTTCGCCTTTGTACCATTCTTCTTCCATTATGACTTCTCATTCTCATCAGAAGGCTTGGGAACTTCACTCTCCACGAACTCAGCAATCTCATTTTCTTCCAATGCAAGCAACACTCTAAACTTCCAAGAGGTGAAGTTGGAAGCACCTTCAAGTCTATCTTCAACCTTGAGCCCGTTCACCATTTTTGAAGATAAGATAGACACAAGAAGATGAGAACAAGAGTGGAAGATAACGCTGCTTATGTAAATCTGATCACGATCTTGCTTAAACCCTCTCTGATACCATGTTAGTTTTAGGATCAGAAATTAAATAAGCAGATATAGAGCAATTTTAAACAAATTGACACAGCATATACCCTGGGAAAACCCTCCAACTTGAGGGAGAAAAACTCAGCAACAAAGTATCTCTTATAGATTGAATAAAGAAGCCAACTTGCTTTTACAATAAGGCCAAATGCAAGGCCCAATAACAGCACCACACTTTGATGCACACAAAAGAAGCTAACACTTTGTTGATAATAAAATCGATCTCCTTGAAGGTACAATATCGATCTCTTTGATGATTTCGCACTTCTCTTGAACTCGCACTATGAATGGATGAATATGAATGATCAAATGAACAATAACCATCTCTAATATATACACGATAAGGAGATCGCGTCCTTTCAAGGAATGAGGTCGGCCTTAACCATGAAGCGATGTGACTCATGAAGGTGGCGAACATTATGAGGTTGGCCTCATATAAACTTGATTTAACAAACAAACAATAAATATTATTTATTATCCCATGTGAAGCGCCTCTTCACCAAATGATGTCTCAATAAAATAAATTGCCAATAAGGCTATATTTAATTTTATTACTTGAAAGTTGGGGCTGGAAGTTGAGGCCCGACGCTGTCAACATCAACAACTGCTTCCCGTTGTGCCACTTTGATACCCCCTATCTCCAAAACGCAGCAAGTCTCCAAGTCTTGAATCAAATGATAATCATCATGAGAGAACAAAGTAGAAGACTTGCCAACTCGGAATCACCATCGGAGGTCGGAAACTAGTCATACCAAAGTTGACTAGAACTCTCCTTATTCCACCCACCTCTCTGTGCCATCAAAGACATCATCAAATCCTGTGTATGTGAGCTGAAAGTGAACTAATGAGCACTCCTCATTATGCAGTTGAGGTAAAAAGCACCAACCTCCGTCAAAGGCTGACCATCATAGTCCTGCTCAGCATCACCTAAGATGGGACTAACCTCAGGAGAGCCAAGTGCAAAATGTGATCCACTGCAACCCTCGACCAATGCACTCATCCCAACTGTACCTATAACTGTGATGGGTATAGCCACTTCCTCAACCAAACTCGACTCCATGGTGAGCTCCTCAACCTCCTTTTTCCTCATCAAGGCAACTGAATAGATCCCAACAAGGCTAAGAAGGGAGTCTCTATCTCAAAGAAGGTCCAAATAATTTGACTTCATTGTCAACATACCTTCTTTGACAACCTGCAAATCATCATGAGAAAACTCTGCTCCAATCCCCTTTTGACTTCTCTCTAACTGGACCGCCCAAAGATGATCCTCAATCTGTTTGTGCATCCTGTCATGATGAGATAATGCTGCAATAATCTCATCCTCCTTCACCTTTAACTTAGTCTCCAAGCTATGAACAATGTTACATCCCGATTTTATAGCTACTATTGCATAGGGCAATTGATTGTAATGTTTGAATCTTTATGATGAATAAAACAATGATGTTCTTGTTATCAATAATGGTGTTCTGTTTAAATGATGGTTTCATTTGATTGTTACTTCTATTGATTTAATTCTTAATTAAATGTAGCATATAAGTTATGGAATAATGTTATTCTAACTTTTTATGATGTTTTATGCAAACTGCTTTGTTATGAGCATATGAATGTCGATGTCATGTCATAGTGTGCAGGTATGAAGACTGTTCCTCCAGACAAAGGAGAGACATCATTCGGGGAGGAACTTGGTCGGGTAAACAGTAACGGTTACCAAATTGAGCATACACACACATACTATAGATTGAGTAAGCCAAGTCTGTTTGTCGAGATAAGGGTAAGTCATCCTTAGGCTTGTTTATTGACAATAGGAGTCTGAAATTCACTTTAGGAGATATGATTATTTAACGTCAGACTTGCTATATCATGACCCAAGTATGATTGATGTGAAAGATATATGTTAAAGATTGATTGGGAACGCACATACATCTATACATAGTGTACACGTATCTATATGTACAGACATATCAATACATGTGTACGGTAAGCAGATGGATATGCTCATACACGTGTCAACGTGTATATACGCATACATACGTATACACCAGTGTATATAGGTATACATCCCGCCTAATATCTGTGTTATAGATAATATTTCAAATATTATTGTCTAGGAGATTTACATATATATTTATGTATAAATGTATATATTAATAAATGATTATTAATATATACATCAATACATAAGGAATGTGTAAATAATTATAAATTTATATATTTTATAAATTATATGTGTTAATATTAAAATTAATATATTTTTATATATAAATACGATTATATATAAAGATATATTAATATATATAAAATATACAAATAAATATAATTAAAATTTAAAATGAAGGAAAATAATTGCAAATGTTTAAAAGAATAAACATTGAGCTTTATTTCAAAAAGGATAATATGCGCAATATATTGTAGAAGGAAATATTTGAATAAAAATGAGTATCGAACCTGGGCTTTATAGCGATTTTATTTGAAGTTTTATTTAAAACGTATTAATCTGTGAGAAGCAATTTCGAATGGAAAATAATTGAAGATTTCATTTTTAACGGCACCTCTTTAAGTCATATAATAAATATAAATTTCGTTTTAAACTATGTCGAAACTATGAAAGGGAAAATAAAACGAAATGAAATACGTTCTCAGAGATATCGCGCTAGAAACACAAGGGCAAAGAACTAGTCTCTGGGAAATAACCCGTTTACTGATCTTGAGGCCACGAAATGGCAACGTGGGAACTTTTGATACTTGACCTTTTCATCTAGAACGAACTTCCTGATTTAATTGCAACAAAATAACCTAAAAACTGAAAACGCCTTGAGCTGTCAAATCCGCCATGTGAGTTGATTTATTCTTCTCTTGCTGGCTTAAAGGGAAGTCGATTCACCTCCATTTTTAATGACTTAGGGTTTAAGAATCCGCCAAGTATCTTTTTGACTAATTCTGAGCACTTAGTTGTCAATCCTCATGCCTCCATTAGTGGAATTTGTTGCAATTCGGGCCTATATATAGACGCCCTTCCTTTCATTGTAAACACATACATTGAGCAATCTAAGTTTAGTATTTTTATTCCATATCCATTTCATTGTATTGCTTGAGTTTCCTGTATTGCTGAGTTTGATATATGCAGTGAATTATTACCAACATTTACCAGTCACAGTGAATTAAGTCATTTTGAGTTCAAAGTGAGGTATTTGTGAAATATAGCTGAGTAGGAATTGAGTGGTGGAAACACGTTTGAGAGAAGAGATATAGGAGTTCACCATAGAGTGAAATACTTTCATAAAGAAGCCATTTTTAGCTGAAATTCTAGAAGCTTAATCTTCCTAGTTTATAACTTTTATTGAAGTGATGTTCCCTTTTTAGTCTTGTGATTGTTGTTTTCAGTTAGCTCTAATAAAAAAGAAATGTTTTGATGAATATTTAAAACAGAGCATTGAAAGGGAAAATGTATAAGAGATTCAATGACTAGGGGAATTGTGAAAAAAGGATTATATGAGTAAAAAGCTTAAGGGATTAGTTTACTTATCTTACATTAAAGAGAAATAATGGAAAAAGATAAAAGGGAGGGATTTGTTTGCATTTTGAATGACTATTGCATGTTGTGTATGGTCTTTGTATATGGAGAATACGTAGATGTACTTATTATCTACTAGGATCGAAATGAAGGAAAAGTCAAGTAAGGTCTTTTAGCTTAAGTTATTAGGATAACTAAGATAAGCTAAGTACTCCTAGGATAAAGATTTCCTAATTAGGAGGATTGATACAAGACACTTGTAGACTGTTTCATTTCTAGTAGGTTCGTATGATTGTAGGATGTTTGGGGTGACGAATTCGTCCATTGAAGGGAAAAACCTATGCGTAGAGTAAGGAAGCCTCAAGTCAAATCGGCCCTGAGTAGTGTTTATGATAGATGACCTTCATTCGAAGTATTGAATGAGAATACTTTGGCCAAAGTAGTGAAAGGTACGACATCCACCTAGGTGTGAGATAGTTGAGACTACACTGTCAGTTCATTGTGATCCGAGTACTAGATCGAGATTGTGAAATAGCAAGGTTCTAGTTGTGTTGACACGCGACTATGCTTGGGCTATAATCGCTAAAGGATACCCTACCAATCTCTTCTTCAAGGGAGGGCCATCTACTTTAACAAGGTGGCGGGGACCGATTATAAGTCCGCGGGTCATGAAAGCCGTAAGTGATGTTTCTCCTCCACAGCAAGCGGCCGATGTACCAAGATTTGAAAGGACGGACTCCTGGACCTTCTTACTTCTATTTGTGCAAAAGCTTACGAGCTATGTATGTAACTGTATTACTTTTGATCTCTAATTTGTATTTGCAATGAAAATGAAATTCATGTGGAAACATATTGTAACTTGTACGTATTTATCAATGAAGAAAGGAAGATTTTTATTGTTACTTGTACCTTTACATGTTTAAAGTGAGAATTGGAAAGTTTTTAATTTACGCAAGAAATAGGTCATTACAAACAACTTCCGCCTCACATGAAGAAACCTCAAACTGTTCTTGTTTCCTCATGTTTGGAACCTTCACCAAGTCCTTCAATTGACCAAACTTATCAACCTCATCACTATTATTAGAACAAAGTGCGTTTTCAGATTCATCCTGCTTTTGAATGAGGAGTCTTCAAAGGTTATCTATCCCTTTTTGTCTTGCTATGTTGATGAGATTGACCTTTTCTTTCACTTTTTGAAGCTATTGTCTTGCATTTGCAGCCACTAATCTAGCCTCTTTGGCTTTTTGCAACCATTCTTCATTCAACTTTTCGGACCTCTTTACCTCTTCGATGCCAAAATATATAAAATCAGTCCTCTTATGCTTGATATTTTCATGTCCACCAATTGGTGTAGGGCTGCCATCAATGGATGATATCATATCATTGGCTTTCTCATGATCACAAATTCCTATCTCATGAGAATGATGGAACATAATGCTGCTGTCCTCAAACAAATCAGTAATGACATCATGCCATTGTAAAATGTCTCCCTCATCGTGTGTAGTCAACACACTAGTGGCTGCTCCACTAAGTAAAGAATCAACTTTCACATTCACCTTTATATCTTGGGCCTCCAATAAACTTTCATATGTATGAATAATATTCATCGAACCACAACCTGATTCTTTACCATGATAGGATGAAGCAATGCTAGACTCACCTAATGAAGCATCACAAGAAACCTTATCTTCGTGTAGCTGCTCTAATGTAACTAGTTTGTCTTCAAACATCACTTGCTCTTCTTTGCTCTTGAAGTCATCTTGAAGTGTCATGCGGTCCATATCTTTTCCTGTGCAAACCTGATTTTTGCTCTCCATAAGATCAATTGTATGCTGGTCACTAACTATTGAAAATTCATCATAGAGGCTTCTAGATGTTTCTTCTTGTTTTTCCTTCTTTTCGTTTTGTGATGTAGACCTCTTAAAAATGGAAGCCATATACCGTGCTGCTCCATCTAAGGTTGCAGGGTCTGAAATCAATTCATTTATCTTTTTTTGATTTTCATCCAACTTTTTCAAACTTTGTTTAAGCTTTTCCATATTCTTGTCCCACTGCTTCTGAGTACCTAAAGTAACCATGATTAACTAGCTGAATCAATGTCCAATCTGCCCAACAAGTTGGCAAGAAACTGCTCTAATACCACTGTAATATTCCTTGCTAGTTCAGATGTGATTTTTCCCTCAAGGAATATTGTCAAACACTTCTAATACGAACTTAATGCTTGCTGGTCTGTGGTTTCATTCTGATATGTTTGCTTGAAAATGATATCAAAGTACTCTAATTGCTTGTAAATAAATACTACAATGACTAAGTAATCATCTAGATGCATAAATGACTTCTTTCAATCTTTTCAAATGCACATATATGATTTCTACATGAAAAATGCTCACCTTCAGCCAGTTGACATTTCGTCAAACACTTGGCATGAAAGCTATTGTGCATCTACAGCCAAGGGTATTTAAACAAACATTTACCATGCAAATCCCTGCCTTATGATATTGAATGGATATGATTGAAACTGATTACAAATGACTTGAAATCTCATCAAAGATCTGACCTTCAAATAGGTGTGATTACAATGAAGTTAAAGAGACCTCCAATGCAATGGCATGACTAATATGATATTGACTAAACAATGCAGCTTCCCTGAAAATTGATGATAATAATTACAATGCAGTGTAACTGTTTATGACAGCAATCAGACCTATGCTAAGACAATGCAATTGTCTCCAAACTTGCAAGATTATAATCAGATGGAAACCTGGAAAAGACGCCTCAGAAGTTGCAGCTCCTTGAATGCCATGGAATGATTCCACTCAAGCCATCTATGAGAAGTAATGCAGCATCTGAAGTGAAAGAGCCCAGCGATCAAGATGAAGACATAAACCAACTTTTATCAGCTTCCTAATCACAAAATCGAGCTTCTATTAGCAGCGCCATTTGTCTTCATGAAGCCATGATTTTTCCTCTCCTTACACAATGAAATCGCCCTCCTTTAATGGCTGCAACCTATCTAGTGTAGGGCCACGATTTTTTTTAATGTGCAGATGTAGATGAATGCTGCGATGTGTAACCTGCATGAAACAATCTGATCATAAGCGGCTAGGACTGAGAATGAATTGCTGCCAATGTCTCTCTCCAAGTCAATGTCAAACAACTGAAATCTTCTTCAATGATTCCTCTTATATTTCTCCAATGAAGACATAAATTGAATCTCTCCAAACTGCAATTTGTCTCCACAAAAATCTGAAAATGCTCTCATAAAATTGATTTCCTTCAACAAGCTGATCTGCAACTATTTCAATTCTCCAAATTTGCTTCAGCAAGCTGATATAGAATCTTGATCTCCAAATTTGGCCAAAGGCCACTAAATTTGCAATGAAAGCACAAGTTGAACTTCTGCAATGAAGCCCACAACTGGCAACAATCTCAGCTGATAGTTTCACAGCCTCAAAGTTGCTCAAACTATGAGAGTTTCGTTCCCAAAGGTCCAATAATGGCAGAAACCCTAGCTAGCTCCTTCACTAATCAATCACATAAAAGCAAACAACAATTCTTAGATATCCAAAAATGAGCCCTTAAGATCCTCTTATGCTTTCCTGGAGGAGCTCACACACTTTTCTTGCCAATGTGGGATAAAAGATATATTTTATTTTTTTGTGACTTTATGATTTAATATTTTATTTAAGTCACTTTATTAAATTAATTAAATATGAGGTTACTTTATAATATTTATTTATTTAATAACCTTACAAGTAATTAATTTTATTATTATTTCCCTTTTTTCTCCAATCCAATTGAATCTAGGAAACCAACCACTGACTAGATGTCTGCCCAAAAGACACTCTAACCAAGCTCCTTAGCCTACGAGAGTCAGGAATAGGCTAAACCCTCTGAAAACTGATGCTCCTAATAATGGGGACATTACAATCTCACAAGTTATCATTGTATTGTTCTACACATTCCTCTGAAATTCTAAATCAATCAATTGGATCTCTTCAAAAGATTGCAATCCTAATATCAAATCAAAAGTATCCGCATCTAAACTACATATCACCCAATTATTTGGAGACATGATCTACTTGGTACTTGATTCATTATGTCAAGCACACAATATTACCATTCGATTGAAAGGTCACTGGAAATAAAGTTGCTTGAATCAATTCACTATTGACCAATTTGCTAGCCAAATCACTACCTACACCAATAGTATGTTGTACCAATATGAAAATTTTGTATTGAGTCAAGTTTATCAACTAGACATCTTTATTTATCTACCCTTGATATGTCTCAAAATCTCGTCTTCTATGCATCATCTGTAGAAACCCCTTGTTTCCCCTTGATTCTGATTCTGATTGTTTTTTGTTTGTTTTTGCAATTTTTGGTTTTTTTGGTGTTTTGAGCATAAATGAAGTAATGCGATTTTGCAAGTAATAGGAAATAAATTCTCTAAAAATTATTCAACTCCGGAAATAATAAAACCTAATGCAAATACTGAAGCCAGACCATTTATTAACCTTCTGAGATGATTACAATAAAGATCCGATTACATGCAATCAAAAAGGCAATGAATTTTTATTAAAAGAACCTGGTAATATTGCAGCAATAAATGATCTTCTGATGATGGTACGGCTGAGAAGATAGGTCACTTTCACTTGCGCCTGAAGACAGAATCCACTGCTACTGAGATCTGCGCCCTTGATAATGGAACCTGACTGCCAAAGATGAAGGCGTTTTTTCCTCTGTCAACAAAGTATGGCTTTCCTGAAGTGGTACGGCCAGGTACAGCAGAAGTACGGCCTAGTAACAGCAGCAAGTAAAATGAAGTGTACAGCTCTTACTGGGATCTCCAGATCCAAAAGAAATAGGCGCCTTATTATTGAAAACTCTTCTAGATAAAAATCTCTCCGATAACTCTGAAGTTCAATCAACTATGAAGCTCTGTAATTCCTTCTGAGTGAAGAAATCTCTTGCCTGGCAATAAATCAGATGATATTTCACACCCTCTGAATCGCTCTCACTGGAGATGGCTCGTTCCCCAATGCACTGAGACTGAAACCCTAGGCTTCCGTGCTCTAACGAAACTTGATCAATTTTCAATTCACAAAAAGACATAATGGCTCGAATTTCCAAGCAAATGGCTTATACATATGAAAAGTGCGAATTTCTCAATAATAGGGAATCATTAAAATATTTCGAACTTTTCATTTTAATCTTTCAATAGTCTCAGCCAAATTTTTAATTATAAATTTAATCGTCAAAATGGCCCCTTTCTGATGATGGGCGACCCCTTCACTGAAATCACTTAAGTTATAATAAAATATTATAACTTTATATTATAATGCTCCCACAATTAATATTTAATTAAATCAATTAAATATTAATATCTCTCTCGATATATACCCGAAGCACAAACCGTCTGAAGCTGATGAACACTGAAGTGATTCCGAACGCTATCAATCCATACTGCTAAAAATAGCAGGGGTCCCACACTGAGTGCCAGATACTGCTAAAAATAGCAACTCAAGCTAGAAGTGTCCAATGAGCCCGAATCTAAAGCCAATCGACAACACGCCAAATCAAGTCGAAAGCTAAGTTCCACATGACCCCATCCAACCTTATCACTTTACCAGGGTCGATAATAGGCTAACTCGCGTTCTGAGAGATGTCAACTAGCAAATCAGGAAGGGGACATGATGTCAGCTTCTCCCCGGAATTGCTTGTCCTCGGGCAATCTCTAACTCCGGATACGCAGAATATCCTCGCTTCCCATGTAGTATCCCTACTGCAAACTTCCATTTCACTAGATATTCCCCCGATAGTCCTCCTAATGCTAACTCTCAGACTCCGTGATAGACTCAAAAATTAGAATCAACTTTCCTCATCATCTAAGGGAGGTAGAACTGCATCGTACCACACGATGTCCCAACGCCTTCTTGAGGCGTGATACATGAAAAACGTTGTGTACCCTGCTCTCTGCTGGAAGCTCAAGCTCATAAGCCACCTCGCCAACTCTCCTCAGGATCCTGAAAGGACCGTAATAACGCGGCTTAAGCTTCTCTGACCCACTCTTCCTAAGAGTGGACTGGCGGTAGGGCTGCAGCATGAGGTAAACCATGTCACCCACCTCAAAATGCCTCTCCGTCCTCTTCTGATCCGCATACTGCTTTTGCTGATTCTGTGCCTTTGCGATATTCTCCTTGAGAGCCTTCATAGTATCCCTCACTCCCTCCGCACAAGTCTCCAACACTGCACTCTAATGCCAACAAGAGGCAAATCAAGGAACCTCAAGGCCATAACTGCATAACGCCATGAAAGGTGACATTCCAATAGTCATGTGGAATGTCGTGTTATAGCAATACTCGCACAAATGAATCCACTTGACCCATGCCTTCTGCTGCCCTGCAATGTAATTTCTGAGGTACCCTTCCACCCACTTATTCACAATCTCCGTCTGCCCATCTGTCTGAGGGTGGTAACTGGTGCTCGGTGTAAGCTCGGTTCCACAGAGTCTGAATACCTCCTGCCAGAAGTGACTCAAGAACCGACTATCCCTGTCGCTCACTATGCTCCGAGGCAACCCATGTAATCTGAATACCTCACGAAAGAATACCTCTGCTACCTGTGTAGCTGTGTAGGTTGTGGTGATCGGAAAGAAGTGGGCATACTTCGTAAGCCGATCCACAACGACATATATGCAATCTCGCCCTTGGGCTTTAGGCAAGCCCGTAATGAAGTCCATCGACAGGCATTCCCACTTCCTGTCAGGAATCGGAAGTGGCTACAATAAACCTGCCGGGTACGTGTTCTCCTACTTGTTCTGCTGACAAACAGGGCACTCACGCACGTACTGAAGAACATCTGTTTTGAGTCCTTTCCATGTGAATCTCTCCCGTATCTGTCTATAGGTTTTGAAATACCCGGGATGTCCTACAGTCAGTACATCATGAAAGGCTCGCATGATTATGTTCTTCACCTCTGAACCTGGGATCAAATAAATCCTGTTCTTGTAAATGATCAAATCATTCACAAGTGTATACCTGGTATCAACCGTCGATCCCTCAACAATGCTGGAAACCCAAGTATCCTTGGCATACTCTGCCACAATCATATGCCTCCAATCCTCCGAAATGTGAACCATAGAGCTCAAGTATGGCCTGCGTGAAAGAGCATCAGCTACTACGTTCTGTGTACCTTTGATATACGAGATATCAAAGTCATATGCCTGCAATTTACTAACCCACTTCTGCTGACGATCATTGAGATCTCGCTGCCCCAAGAAGTGTCTCAAACTGTTATGGTTAGTTTTGATGCAAAATTTGCTGCCAACAAGATACTGCCTGAATTTTGCTAAGGCATGCATGATAGCGAGCATCTCCTTATCATATATGCTATAAAGTCTCTCTGGCCCTCTGAGCTGATGGCTCTCATACACAATCGGGTGCTTGTCCTGCATAAGCACCACACCAACGCCCTCACCTGATGCATCACACTGAAGCTCAAAAGGCTTCGTAAAGTCTGGTAGTGCTAAAACAGGGCATGTAGTCATCAACTCCTTAAATTTCATAAAACACTCCTGTGCCTCAGGAGTCCAAACAAATGCACCCTTCTTCAATAAATCTGTCATAGGGGCTGCATGTCGTGAATAACCATTCACGAATCTGTGATAGAACCCACACAAACCTAGAAACCCTCTCAACTATGTCAGGTTTGCCGGTGTAGGCCAGTCAATAATAGCGCGGATCTTTTCAGGATCCATCCGCACTCCTCCTGCACTGATGATATGACCTAAATATAACAATTCGGTCATTCCCAAGTCACATTTGGATTCCTTGGCGTACAAGGACTCCCTCTCCAAAATACTCAACACGGTCTCCAAGTGAGCCAGATGCTCCTGCCAAGTCTTGCTGTATATAAGGATATCATCGAAGAAGACCAATACGAATCTCCTCAGCAGTGAATGAAAAACCCTGTTCATCGTGGACTGAAATGTAGCTGGTGCATTAGTGAGCCCAAATGGCATCACTACGAACTCGAAGTGCCCACAATGACAACGGAAGGCAGTCTTCTCTATGTCCTGCTCACGAACCCTGATCTGATGATACCCTGACCGTAAATCAATTTTGGTAAAGTAACATGCACCATGGAGCTCATCAATAAGCTCGTCTATACGCGGTATCGGATACCTGTTTTTGATCGTCCTCTTATTCAGGACTCTATAATCAATACACATGCGTAATGTGCCATCCTTCTTTACCAACACAACTGAAGAAGCGAATGGTGACTTGCTAGGCCGAATGTGACCCATAGCAAGTAACTCCTTGATCGTTTTCTCGATCTCATCCTTCAGCCTTTTAGGATGTCTGTAGGGCGTAATCATGACGGGCTTAGCGCCCTCCTCAAGCTCAATAATATGCTCAATGCCCCTGTCTGGAGGTCTCCCTGGTGGAATATCACTGAATACCTTATCATGCTTGACTCTCAACTGCTGAATGTCTGGATGATACTCAGTCTTCTGCTGTCCCTCCTGTATAGGTGCTAAAGTGCACTCGGCAGCCCACTCTACCATGTCGTGACGCATGAGCCTCTCCATCCGACGAAAAGAAATTGTTTGGATGTTGCTGTCCCGAATTGCCTTTAGGATGTGTCTTCCCATCAACATCAAAACGGATCTCCATGTCCTTGAGACGAAGAGTGACTTCCTCAAGTGAATGAAGCCACTTCATTCCCAAGACCAAGTCAATATCTCCCATGTTAACTACGTAGTAATCAGCCTTCAACTCATAATTGTTCAAGCGTAAAGGGAGATCCTTAATCATGCGTTCACACCTCAAAGTGTATCCGTCGGCCACCTTAACTCTAATGCCCTCGAACTCCTCAGTGGTGAGTCCTCGTTTCTCAACGAATCTAGCATCTATGAAATTATGTGTGGCTCCTGTATCAAGAAGGGTAATGATCCTCTGTCCTGCTAACACTCCACGAATCCTGAATGAGCCCTCCTGCTGAATGCTAGATAGGCGTGCCTCCTGTATCTGAAGTTCTGACTCTATCTCTGCCTTAGGCTCTGAAGCCTCTGGCTCTGAATCCTCAGAACTATCCTGCTGTCCGGAATTCTCTGACTCCGAATCCTCGTAATACGCCCACATCACTCGGTTTGCCTTTCCCTTAGGTCTTAGAGGACAATCGTGATTGGCGTCATAGGGACCTTTGCAGTAGAAGCAAAGCTTCTTCCTGTGTAGATCGTTAAGGACCTCTCGATCCAAAGGTGGTGCTGCTGATTTACCCTTTGAATCGTTCTTAAAATTTGATTTTTTTTTGTTAAAATCAGACTTCTCTCTGTTTCTGTTAAAACCCTTATTGTCCCTGAAAGATGAAGAACCTCTGGAGTTGAATCTACTAGAAGGTGTTGCCAACTCCATACTCCGTGCCTTCTTCATCGCTTCCTGTAATGAAGGCGGATCAAAGGCTTTGATCCAACCTCACAATGGCTCTGTCAAACCCTCCATGAAGAGTACTACCAATCGCCTCTCTGAAATGTTCGGAACCATGACTGATAACTTCTGAAAGTCACCAATATAGGACTCCAAACTGCCACTCTGTCTCAACTGAGCTAAGTCTCTGAAGTAGGATTCTGGATCCTTCCTGTCAAACCGCTCTACCAACCTGTCAACGAACTCCTGGTATGATGTGATCCTGTCATGCTGTAACGTCACCATACCGTGGTGCCACCAATCGTAAGCTACTCCCTCCAAATGTAATGTCGCATATCTGATTGCATCTCTCTCCGCCATCGGACGCAGTGTAAGAAATGTGTCTAGCTTACTAATCCATGCCTGGGCTGTCACCTTACCACTACCATCAAACATCGCTAGATTAAGCCTGTTGGTTGCATGTTTTAGGTCATTGTTCTGGTATCTAGGTCTCCAATCCTGTCGACCTCTGTGGTGCTCTCGCCTCTGAATGACAAAACGGTCAAAAGAAATCCTCTCTCTGACCTCTGGTGGTACTAACTCCCACTCCTCGTTCGCTGCCATAAGTGTGTCTGCGAACAACTCCTCATGCTCCTCTGCAATAGCCTCCTCGGCCTCTTGTCTCACAAAAGTGGGCCTAGTGGGCCTATCTGCTGTCCGTGAGGCTATCCTCGGTGCTCTACGAGATCCTGCTTCACTCCTCTCATCGTCACGATGTGGTGACGGTCTCCTCGGAGTACCCAATCTCTGAAGTGCCACTGTCAACTGCTGCAATACATCATTCGACTGCCATTGACCCGCACGAATCGAGTGCATGCAAACCTCTCAGATCATCCTCGATCTCTAGGTTTTGAGGAATTGCTCTATCACCATGTTTCTCTCTACTGTTCAAACTCGTTCAATAACTCGAGCACGCCTGCTGCAGGCACACTGTGAGACCCAAACTGTTCTGGCTGCATAAGACTGCTAAACCCTTAGGATGGCAGGATTTAGCTCTGATACCACTGTAGAAACCCCTTGTTTCCCCCTGATTCTGATTCTGATTGTTTTTTGTTTGTTTTTGCAATTTTTGGTTTTTTTGGTGTTTTGAGCATAAATGAAGTAATGCGATTTTGCAAGTAATAGGAAATAAATTCTCTAAAAATTATTCAACTCCGGAAATAATAAAACCTAATGCAAATACTGAAGCCAAACCATTTATTAACCTTCCGAGATGATTACAATAAAGATCCGATTACATGCAATCAAAAAGGCAATGAATTTTTATTAAAAGAACCTGGTAATATTGCAGCAATAAATGATCTTCTGATGATGGTACGGCTGAGAAGATAGGTCACTTTCACTTGCGCCTGAAGACAGAATCCACTGCTACTGAGATTTGCGCCCTTGATAATGGACCCTGACTGCCAAAGATGAAGGCATTTTTTCCTCTGTCAACAAAGTACGGCTTTCCTGAAGTGGTACGGCAGAAGTACGGCTTGGTAACAGCAGCAAGTAAAATGAAGTGTACGGTTCTTACTGGGATCTCCAAATCCAAAAGAAATAGGCGCCTTATTATTGAAAACTCTTATGGATAAAAATCTCTCCGATAACTCTGAAGTTCAATCAACTGTGAAGCTCTGTAATTCCTTCTGAGTGAAGAAATCTCTTGCCTGGCAATAAATCAGATGATATTTCACACCCTCTGAATCGCTCTCACTGGAGATGGCTCATTCCCCAATGCACTGAGACTGAAACCCTAGGCTTCCGTGCTCTGACGAAACTTGATCAATTTTCAATTCACAAAAAGACATAATGGCTCGAATTTCCAAGCAAATGGCTTATACACATGAAAAGTGCGAATTCCTCAATAATAGGGAATCATTAAAATATTTCGAACTTTTCATTTTAATCTTTCAATAGTCTCAGCCAAATTTTTAATTATAAATTTAATCGTCAAAATGGCCCCTTTCTGATGATGGGCGACCCCTTCACTGAAATCACTTAAGTTATAATAAAATATTATAACTTTATATTATAATGCTCCCACAATTAATATTTAATTAAATCAATTAAATATTAATATCTCTCTCGATATATACCCGAAGCACAAACCGTCTGAAGCTGATGAACACTGAAGTGATTCCGAACGCTATCAATCCATACTGCTAAAAATAGCAAGGGTCCCACACTGAGTGCCAGATACTGCTAAAAATAGCAACTCAAGCTAGAAGTGTCCGAATGAGCCCGAACGAAAGCCAACTGATCAAATACTGCCAACTGAAGCTGAGCCAAGCTCCACATGACCCTCTATCCAACCTATCAGCCTAAGAGGATCGCATAATAGGCTAATCCTGTGCTCGGAGAGATGTCAACTAGAAGGGGACATGACATCATCTTGTTGGTTTTTTTGCTAAACTTGTAGGTATCATTCAAGCACTTGGAGAAATCAACACAGCATTGCAAAAAGGAATGAGCGATGCAACAAGATGTGCCAAGTAGAGAAATGTGCTTGAAAAAGCAAAAGGACATGTGGAAAGAGTTTATAAGATGCGTTGTTGAACTCAGTGTGTTGGCATGTAATGTCCTGAACTGAAATCTTATCTTCTACACATTATCTTGTTGATTGTTTTTGCTAAACCTACAGGATCATTAATTGAAGCACTTGGAGAAATCAACATGTCATTGCAAAAAGGAATGAAAGATGCAACAAGATGTGCCAAGTAGAGAAATATGCCGAAACAAAGCAAAAGAGCATGTGGAGAGAGTTTTTAACATGTGTTGTTAAACTCTGTGTATTGTTGTGACCTTTTCACACATCGCCCCATTCAAGATGGGGACCCCCTAATTTTTTTGCTCCATTCTGGTCTTTTGGCTTGGGTTTTTCCTCTCTCTCTCTCTCTCGCTCTGTCTCTTTTCTGATGTCCGCCTTTTTGGGGAGCACCCGTTAGTGAGATAAGCACAAAACTGACCAAGTCTGAGAATTAGGGTTTCATTTTCCTGGTCAGTCCAAGGTCGAACGAAGTCAATAAATTGAAAATTGGGACTAACAGTGTTGTCAGCATGTTTCCAGCACGCTCCCAGCAAATTTTCATCGAATTCTGAGGTACTTACTATTTTTAGTAAGCGTGAAATTACAGGCAGTTCGTTATTTTTGAAATTCAGATGGTCACATTGCATTCAGAGCATATCAGGCAAAATTTGAGCGAAAACGGACAACTTACTATTTTTAAAATTTCATGCAGAGTTCTTTTTGCATGTTGGCATATTCCTTCGGTTTTTCGAGACCTTCGATGATATAACATGCAAGACGAGACGATCACTTTCATAATTCAAGCCTTCCGAGGCTATTTTAGGGTTTGCATGTCGGGTTTCTTTTGCATGTTGGCATATTCCTTCTGGGTTTTTCGAGAGCTTCGCGATGGTGATGCAAACGCAAATACTCACTCAGTAAGGAACTTGCTATTTTAGCAAAATTCAAGATCACGAGTACACAAAAACGAAGAGAAACAGATCAGATATGCATGAAATTTAATTAGGTTTCCAACCGGACCCAAAATAGCATAAAAGTCAATTTGAAACCAGTAGACCACCGCGATCGCATTCTTCAGCCTGCCGGTGAAATTTCAAAACGGAGCACTTACTATTTATAGTAAGTCAGATTGGAAACTGGCTAAAAATAGTAAATCAACTGCATGCGTCAGTGTCAGCCAACAAGTCACGTGGTGAGGAGCGCCTCATTCAAATTTCAAGTCGATCGGAGCATTGGAGCTATCAGAAATAAGAGGTTACTATTTATAGTAAACCACCTTCAGAAACAGGGTAAAAATAGCAGGGTAACTAAAAATGGCAGTGTCAACAGAACAACAAGGTCGTAAGGATGCAGTGGGCAAAGTTTCAGGCCATTCCGAGCTTCAGAGGTGCAAAATTCAGAGAACTTACTATAAATAGCAGGGCATGAAATACTGGCGAAAAACGATGAAAAATGTTCTAAGTCTGGAACTTCATCCAGTTGACATGGTAAAATGCGCCCAGTTGATGAGGAAGCTCAGGAAAAATTCTAAGTATGAGGTTTATCCTTCTCAGGGGGCAAAATGCGCCCAAGGTGCAAAAGTCAAAGGGAAGTCAACGATGTTCATCCTGCTGCTAGGCCAAAATGCGCCCAACTTGAAAGAGGAAAAGGTTGAAAAAATTTCTAAGTGTAAGAAATCCGCCTCACCCCTCCAAATGCGCCCATCCTGCAGCAGGGGTGAAATGCGCCCAAAACACAGAGAGGTCAAGGTGGTCAAACGTTTTCATCCTCCTCAAGGGGCAAAATGCGCCCAAATGCATGCATGTCAGGACAAAAAAATAGAAGGCGAAGAGTCACATGAAGACGTTTGAAAAGTTTCTTATCCTTCACATGCATCAAAATGCGCCCAAGGATGAATAAAGGTCAACAAGTCAAACAATTTCGTCCTCCTCCATAGGCAAAATGCGCCCAAAGTCATGCATGTGAAGACGAAAAAATGGAAGTTGAAAAGTCACATGAAGGCGTTCATCCACCAGCAAGGGTAAAATGTGCCCAAGGTAGGAAAGAGTCAACAAAGTCAAACATTTTTATCCTTCACACACATAGAAATGCGCCCAAACTAGCTCAAGTGAAGACAAAAAACGGAAGCTGAAGAGTCATCCTCTTGACATGCTCAAATGCGCCCACATTGAAGTGTAAAAGGTGAATAAGAGTGGTAAATAAGGTAAAGGGCGAGTGAAAATACTTCAAAGCGTGGTGAACATAAGGTGAATCCTAGGCGTGGTTTTTATTTTTTTTCCTCAAGTGCTAGGCGCCAAGGGTTGATGGGAGTTATAAGGTGTTAGAAAAATTTCCTAAGGCGTGTGAAGTCAAAACAAACTTGCTAGGCGTTGAAAGTGTAATATGTTGAAAATATTCCAAGGTAGTGGGAATAAAATGCTAAGTGTGCTATGCGCCTTAAGTATGTATGAGATGATTCTAAAAATTTCTCTAAGGCGTTGGAATATTTTCAAATATGGAGTGAAGTGAGCAATAAAATGTACAAGGCGCCTCTGTGAATAAAAAATTTTCTAAACGAAGTTGATAAAATTTTCCCCACTGGCAAATGAAATAATTTTATTTTTTTTCTAAGGCAAATTCTCAGAGTGCGAGATGATTAAAATATTTTCTAAGGCAAATATTTTCTTCCTTGGAAAATACGCCTAGAACCTAAGGTGGTGAAATTTCTCAGAGCCCGAGCAAATTTTCTCAGTGATGAAGTCAGAAGTGGATGATAATGCAAGATGAATTCAAATTTCTCGATTTGGAGCAACACAAATAATCACGGGCGAAGAATGAATTTAAATGGTGAAAATAATATTTTTCTAAGGTTCAAATTTCAAAAATTAAATGAACCCGTTCGTTGGGTACCCATGGATTCGAGGCGTTCTGAAGAAAATTTTCTTCTGGGTACTGGACGTTCGCGATGATAGATGGATTTACAAGTCTTCCGAACTTCGCCGACACTTTTTCAGTGAAGAATTTAATCAGTGCTTGAATTGTGAATTTTCCTAAGGGAGAATTTAAAATTTTCTAAGGCAAGATGAATAAAAATGTGTTTTCAAAATAAATTTCTCTGAATGATGAAGTCGAGATGAGTTGCCTAGATAATTTTGAGGGAATTCTTCAGTGATGAATTTTCCAAAGATAATGAAGAGTTGAATTCGAATTCAAGTGACAAAGTTCCGGCTTGTGAGTAGAAAAGATGAATTTAAATTAAATTTCTCGAGAGTAAATTCAAAGATGCCAGTCAAAGTCAAGTTTCTAGAAGAGCAAGATTCCTGACGTCCAGAGACAAGTGTCAGAAATACCAGAGGGAAAATTCGAATTCTTGAAGTGGAGTAGTGGAAGTTAAATGCACTGGCTAAAAATGGCTTCTTCTAGAATTCGATTTTGAGCTATAAAATGAAGAGATTTCTCACTTGTTTTCACAGCTAAAAATTCGATTTGCTCTGAGTGAAGCAGTGCAGTGAATTGTTGCTGAGGATTAAGAAGTTCGAAATTTTGCTGAGGCTGCTAGTTGTGGAAGTGGCGCACTTAGAAGTTGTTCAAATCTGCATTTGAAGGAGGGTCGCCTTGAATTGCTGAGAGGTGCCTTTGCTGAAGTGGAAGTGCGCACTTGCTGGTTGGAGAGGAGAAGTTGCTGAAAGCTTGAAAGGTACGAGTGTGGCTGAAGCTTAATTTGTTGCTGAAGTTAAGGTTGCCAGTTGAAAAGGACGCCTAGAAGTGAATTGCTGAATTTTCAGAGTGTGGATTACAAGATTGTTGATTGCTGATATAAAGTGTGAAGTTCGAATTGCTGGTTGACATTGATTAAGAACAGTGAAGCCATCGAAGTCTACTTAGAAATCTGTTCTAAGTGTTGAAGTCCGAACTTATTGAAGAAGAAGAAGCTGAGGTTTGCAAACACAAGAGTTATTGCAGCTTCTAGAAGTTGACTGCAGCCCCTATACAATGTCATGTATTATTTTATTAAACTAAATTGCTGATGAATGTTTACTATTTGCAGATGGCTGAGGCAAGGACAACTGGAAAGGACAATGGTGCATCCAGGCAAGCTGTGATCAAGAAGCTGAGCAAGACGTTCATGCCAGAATCAAAGTTCATTTCAAAGCTGGGCAAGTTGACAGACACCAACCTGGCTCTGTCAACCTGGAGACCTTCAAGAACAGGATGTTTGGAATTGGAAGTCATCGGGCTTCGACCACTTCGCACAACATTGTTCGAAGCGGACTATATGCAGCTGTTGGTTTTCCGCCAGCTATTCAATGCTCGGAGCTGATGATGGAGTGTGCTAATTGCTACGAGAAAGAACACCGGTCGATCATGTCACCAGATGGCCAAGTGCTAGCCAACCTTACTCCGGCAGCTATTGGTGAAGCTTTCGGGATCCCGGTGCACAGAAATATGATTTACAAGTCCAGGGAACGAGCTGAGCGCATGTATGCTTCTGCTTTTGAGCGATGCATGGATACAATTAACACCCACTAGATGAGCACTCCCAAGCCTTCTCGAACGAAGTTGCCCAAGCAGATCATAGCGGATGACTTGAAGCAGGAATACTGTGACCTCATCATGATGCTGAGTCGGGTTGGAGGTTGTGCACAGTCATTCATTTTTGAGCCTTGGATGTTTTACTACATCAACCTGGTGCTAGAAGGGAAGGACTATGTCAATTGGGCCGAGATGATCAGTGATAATATACATGAGCAGCTCCTGAGTTTGAGGAGAACGAAGACATTTTACATGAGCTCCTACATTATCTATATGTTGGCACGGATGACGAAGTACAGGGGGATATCTTATAAGGAGCCTGTTGGATGTGGCTCTCATCAGTTCAAAATCCATGAGGCGTGTCCACAGTTGCACCTGTCGAGCACAACCCACTACAAACGTGTCAACGATTCTTTCACCATGTACATCACGAGATTGCTTCAGGAGCGATTACAACATAGAATCTCGAGGGATGCCCAAGAGCTAATTGAGAGGTATGGGTGTTGGTTCATACAGTTTCCGAGGTTTTCTTACATTAGGCTGCAAGGTTTCTCATCATACCCATATAGGCTGCCTAAATACCCAACAGATAGAATATTGATGCTAGAGATATCTAGGCAATTGCTTGCCTTTGATAAAATTCAAAAGAAGTAGAGTTTCCAATTGTCATGGGCAACTCGGATGAGGTGTGTCCCTCAATGCAGGCAGCTAGAGAGGCTGAAAGTGAACTTCAGTTTTATCATTTCTCATATCATACAAGTCGACAACACTATGACCCACATCATAATATCAAGTGGGTGTTGTCAGAAGAATTTAAACATAAGGCCACCATTGAAGATTATTGGGCCGATGCAGCTGATGAGATTGAAGTGAGGAAAAGGATGTTTTCTCGATTGCCTATTACTCTGATTAGGGAGTGTGAGGTAGTTCCGGTTCCAGACCAGGTCAATGAGGATATGGATGTTGTCCATCCGGATTATGCAGCAGTTAGAGATACCTCACTTCCACCTCCCGATTGGTCAGAGCCCGAGGTTGCTGATTTAGATACTCTCTCTATCCCTGTCATGACATTTACTAGAGCTTGGGTTGATAGACGAGTAAACAGGTTGAAAGGTAGGTCAATTGCCTTGACTTACAATATGATGGGAGATCACAGGACGCCCACTATTGGCAGGAAGAAGCAGATCACACGAGGTCCAGAGTCCAGAAAGAAAGAAATAGTTCGACAGGAGCCTACTCAGCTAGAGCCTCCACGAGTTACAGCTGCATCACCATTGGAGACACGTTCTCCAAGCATACAGGAGGTCTCTTTATTTGCTGATTAGAGGATTGCATTGAATCAGGTGCAAGTAGTACAGGATAATATTCAGCCTCCACGGAGAGAGTCAGTTGGCCAGAGCGTCGTCAGCAGGAC
The DNA here is from genome assembly GCA_007258455.2 of Sequoia sempervirens. Lineage (NCBI taxonomy): Eukaryota > Viridiplantae > Streptophyta > Pinopsida > Cupressales > Cupressaceae > Sequoia > Sequoia sempervirens. The sequence goes on from VDFB02252196.1 coordinate 29,487, forward strand.
TATTACTGACCCTCAGGCAGGAGTTAGAGGCGGCCTTGAATGATGATGATGATATAGTGTCAGGTGACACTCAGCCACTTGACGATGATGAGCCTCACCAGAATGATGTAGAGGTTGAGCAGGTTAGAGAAGTCGAGGCACAAGAGCAGCAGCCCTTTGACATACAGTATGATGTGCCCGATTGGCTTAAGGATAGAATGAGAAGAAGCCCTAGTGAGGAGCTTGATCCAGCGGTTGAGATGGAGGAGTTTTTGAACAGGATCAGTGCACCTCCACAAAAGAAGAAAGCAAGGAAATTTTCGAAGATATCCACTGAGGAGGATGGCTCTCGTACCCTTCATGTAGCCGTGCCACGAGTCGAGTGTGACCGAAATGAGGCAGTACCTGAGAATTATGTGGTCACGACTCTAGATTTGGGACGCCCTACTGGAGCGCAGATTGTAGAAGAATGTGATAACTCCTACCTCGCCCTCAAGGACAGGTTATTCAAGAAGGAAGGGAAGTATAAAAAGTTGAAAAGAGAACACAAAGCTTTAATTGGATATGTGCAACAGTTATCTCGTTCTCGAGAGCAGGATGTACCAGTGATAGAGCCTCCAGCAGATGTACCTAGAGAGTCAATCAGTGGATTGATGGAGTTGGGAAGGATGGCACAGGAGGCAGATAAATGGGTCACAGGAGTTTGTGCCGAGACTGAGAAGTTTATGGAGGACCTCGCTTCTGCTTTTCAGCAGGCCTCTAGTATTTTGGCACGGATGGATGCAGTGGATCATGCTTGGGGCGATGCTTCCATCTATCAGAGTAAAGTTATTCAGCGTCTTGAGGCATTGAGGCATGTGCCATTGCGATTGCTGATTGATGGAGGTGTCATTCATGAGAATGACAGGTATGATTTCTCTAGGTGGTATTCTTCGGCTATCACAGGGCGTGGCTTCTTCGATGCGGCACAGGCAGATTCAGCTAGGGTACATAAAGCTATGGCCAATATCATAGATGGAGTTCATAATACTTTTGAGGCCATATTTGCTAGGCGGCTGAATCCAGATGAGATAAGTGTTGATAATTTGAGGGGTTTGCTGGTGCCTTTCTTCGCAGATGTTAAGACCTTTGTACAAGATGATTTCGAGAATACTGCTACTTTCTCCACTTTGATCCAGAACACGCAGGACTCCTTGATGGCTTGGAGAAAATCTTGTACGAGGCATGAGCATTCAGTCACAGTATTAGAGTTTCAGCTAGATTGTGTTCCACCGATTTCAGTTCAGGAAGTTGAGGCTGTACTTGGCAGATTTTTTGAGTTGGCAGTCAGAGAGAAGGCAAGTGGGAACGCACTACTGGACGAGGATCTTCTAGAAGACTGAATGGGGACATTTATTACCTTTACTATTTTGGGAGTGAGTGGGAATCTTTGATTCATTTAATGTACCACTCCCTATTCTGGCAGTTTTTAAGGTTAGGGCTGAGGTGGCACGATTCTGGCCACTCTATTAATTGTAACCCTAGCCGTCTTTTGGGACTTGGCTAGCTATATAAAGGGGGAGCCCCCCTCATTTGTAATTCATTAGAACAGGAAATTAGAGATTGGACATTAGCATTAGAGCCAGAGCTAGAGAGTAGAGTATAGTAGGTCATTTTGCTTAGCATAGTGTGGAAGAGAAAGAAAGTTTTCCCTTTGAAAACTTTTGAGGAGATTGTTGTGTAACACTTTTTATGATAATTGATCTTTTCATTGATGGTGGAATTCATCTTGTCATGAATAGCTAGCAAGGTCTCTTCTTCCTTTCGAATCCAAGTAGCTTAATTTGATGCAAGTAGTTTACTTTGATGTGTGGTGTTTTATTGAGATAGCTTCGCTTTACTCCATACCACTAGCAGCTTGTTGATGATAAGCTTGCCTTGCGTGGTCGACTGGAAATCATCTTGAGTTTAACTTCAATTGTGATCGGTATGCTTATATGCGTCGTTGTGATGGTGTATGCATGTTGAATCATAATTTGAACATCTTTTGTTATCCCTTTGAAGATTGCACCGATTTTACTGAGGCTGTCCGACGTGAGGCTAGGTGAAATTTGGTTGAAGTCTATTGAAACGGAGCCCCACATATCCTGCATTTAGAATAGAACATAAGTTTCTTAGGCCTTATACTCTTTTACTTTCCGTATATTTCTGATTAGTTTTAGGAAAACGAACCACATTGCCAAATCATACATACAAGAATCCCCTTCAAATCATATACTGACTGTTAACTGCAAGAAGTCTGAACAATTACGTAAGTCCCCTCGTAAGAACACAGCAATACACATCAACCAAACTGGGTCTATTCGCACTTAAGGAACCTTGGAGTTGAACGTGTGATCTATCTCGCAATCTTAGCACACGGAATACTTTGATCAAGAGAGAATGGAGTAGCCCTAAACTATTTCGTTCTGCTGTTTGGTGCGGTCACAAAAACCACGTCAACATGTATCAGCATGTAATGTCCTGAATTGAGATTTTTCTAATTTTTCGACATTGGCCAGATGAGAGCAGATGGTGGAAGGGCTAGAATGATATCATAATAAGATTCTTGTTGGCAGTAAACCACACAACTCGATACTGCAACTATTACAAAATTTAGAAGTAATGAAATGCTTATTTTGGTCGCAAACCTTCTAGATTAATTACAAACTAAAAACTGAAAATAATTGAAGCTAGTTTTGGCAGCAATTCACCAATAACAAATTAGAAACTTAATATTAAATTTGACGGTAAACCGCTCAGATTAACATCAAAATACTAGAAATGAAATTAATTCACTGATGTCATAGTGGCATAACCATCCAGACTTACAATACTAAAATCAACAGCTAATCTTATATTATTTCTAGTAATAAACCACAGAAAATTACAATGAAAAATATTATTTCAATGATCTAAAACACTGAATATTAACTATAGAAATATCTCTGAAATAATTACCAAAAAGCATAAATATTTCAGAAAGAGTTCAATGAGAAGGTTGCCAAGGAGGTCTCTAGCACAGAAGGTACAAGGATTCTCAGGGTTGAAGACTTTACCAGGGATGAGATTGCAGCAGCTGAAACCCTTTTGGGCATGAAGGGAACAATGCAGGATGGCAGTGGACCTGCCAATACATGATATACATTACTGTTGCTATGTATTTTTGGTATATGTTATACTACTTGGTTAATAAGGGCATGGTAAACACTGCTGTGGACAGACTGTAATTAATCCTAATGTATCTTTGTACATGTACATACAATCAGTAATGAAATACTGGTATATACAGTCTATGGGTTAAAACAGGGGGTGATTCTATACCAAAATGAAAGGGACAGTTGCAATGTAAGGGATAAAACAGGGGTTCCTGCAGTAGTACTACGTATGTAATCTGCATGTAATTCTTTTTTGGTGCTCTCTCTATATTTAATACAAAAAAAGCATAAATCAATGTCGAGCTAATATTTAAAGTAGCTTTGTCCTAAACTTGTTCTGTGTTTTGTGACCTCGCCACTATCATACCATTGTGAGGGGATGTCATACAACGAGGGGTTGTGGGGTATTTTCAAGGCTGTCACACATTCCTTTCTAGACTTCACAGCCAATAGACTTCCACAACTTTGCTATACAGCTTGGTGTGGTCATCAAATCAATTGGGTTTCAATAAAATATTGTTGCTCATGCTAATATGTGACCAATTTATTATCAGATCAGACCTTTGTGGTCAATTTGTGAGTAGATCTTGCTGTCTATTTCATGCTGGGACAATTAAATATATTTAATTGATGAGTTGCAAACTGATTTTATGTGATGATTGAGGCTGATTTCTGCTGTTCTAATAGATTTTCCTATTCATACCTGCTATTCTATTAAATCAGTATTCATTATTCAGATGTGCAAGGGTTTCCATGTTCATATCAGACTTAAATGTTTAAATCTGCTATCATAGTTGATTATGTTTAATATTTGGGGATTTCCAAATTCATATCAACACTATTGATTTTTGGATCTAGTGTTCTGTAACGACCTATCCTATACGTGAAATAAAAATTCCTTAATTTTTATAACTTTTAACAAAAGTAAATGAGTAATAACACTTTAATAAAAAAAATTCTTTTCTTTTCAAATTGAAATACATCATATAAATACAATTTCAAAGTTTTTCACAATAAAATAACTTTTACCATTCAAAATGAATAACAGAGTATGAAAGCATAAGAGTACATACACAGCTTAAACAACTTTTGCACAAATAGAAGTAAGACGGTTTGGGATCTTCCCTTTCAAATCTTGGTTCTTCAGACGTCTGATTCTGAAGGAGAAACATCACTCGGGTGCTTTTCCGCCAACCACGGACTAATATTGCGGTCCCCCGCACATTCATTTTTCAATGAATGGCCCTCGCTTCGTCGAAAGGATTGGTTGAGTAACCGATTTTGTTAACCAACTGAGCATAGTGGTGTGTCCTACATAACTAGATTCTTGTATCCCACAATCCCAAACTAGTATGTACTTATTGGATCACTGTGAACTGACAATGTAATCATCTCCCGATCTAAGAGGATGTAGGTAAATTACATTACTATGGCCATAGTATTCTGGTTCAGTAAACGACTGAGTAAGTCATCTATCACTTACACTACTCAGGGCCGATTTGACTTTGGGCTACCTTACTCTATGCGTAGGCTATGTCCTTCAATGAGTTCAGTTTACCCCAGACTTCCTACCTCAAACAATCTACTAAGAAATGAACCAATAAACAAGTATCTAATATCCTAACTCCCGATTCCGGAAATCTTTATCCTAGGAATGAAGCTTGTTAGAGTTAACCTAATAACATAAGCTAAAGATCATACTTGGTTTGACATCATTTCGTTCCTAGTAGATATTAATTACTCTACGTATTCTCCATATACGGAGATCATACAAAATTGCAAACTCAAGCAAATGCACATAAAAACCCTTCATAGCATAATGCATATTAAGTAAAGCTACCCTTAAGCTTATTAAACAATCGATTCCCTTTTTAAAACCCTTTTATCCATAATTCCTTCTTTTAATCTACCATTAAAATGAATTCAATTTCCTAAGCATTTACCCTAAATTGCATTGGTTTCCCTCATTCATTTGCCCTTCAATTACAATGAAATTCCTCACGCATTCATTCTTAATGAAAGTTCATCAAAACATTATTGATTTGCTATGAACTATTTGCATATCATATTAATTGCAAATAGCAAACTCAGGAATAAAAGAGAACAACATTCAAACAAGAATTACTAAATAGATAACATGCCTGTTATAATAAGCTCCTTTCCCAGCACTGTTCTGTCAGCAACTTCTAGAAAATCCCAAACTAAAGATGGTTGCTTTGCAAAATCACTATTTTTCAATGTAGACGACTCCTTCAATTAACACTGCTCTAATAGAAGTTGTTAATTCCTTATTCTAAAAGGGATTTAGCATAGTCAATTATCTGCAGTTGATAAAGGTTTCTAATTCTCACACTCTCAGCAAAATGATGAAATGCAGCAATAGAAAACAACACAGCAGCTTGGAAATTGGGCAAGAAAGCTCTCAAATTCACAAAGGACAAATTACACAAGAATATTTTTCAATGAATTGCTGGGCAAGTATTTATAGGCCCGTAATTGCAACTATTTCCTTCATTTTGGGCATGTAGAATGACAACAAGGCGCATATACCCAGTCAAATGTCACTTGGCAAGTAACTAAACCCTATGTCACTTCAAGAAGGAGTGAATCAACTTTCGTGAAGCCAACAATAGCAGAAAAATTCAACTTTAATCTCAGAAATTGCCATCTACAGGAAAAACGTCTTTGCCTAGTGCATACAAATAGATGACTCATTTTGCTGCGATTTTGTCAAGTCTCGGCTTGTTACAACACAGAAACATTGGTTGGCATTCCCTATTATCTAGTTTTGAAAATTTCCTCCTCGATTTTTGCTGCGTTGAAGCTTTCTTCATTTTCACGTGAAAACTCTCAGCTGAGTTTTGTTTATTTTTCAAATGTTTACATCAAATATTTGATTCATAAAAAGGTTCGATACTTTATGAAGTTTCATATTTTGCTCAAGACTAGCGACTATTCTCTTTAAATAATCCACTTAATAAACTTTGCTCATGTTAAAAGATTTAAATATTTTAACTTTATTACTTTTGAGTTGCATATTTATTGTCTTAAATATTTACAAATATTTCCACTTTGGAGTTTATAAATATTTTCACTTTAAATATTTAAAAATGTATATTTATATATTTTATAATATATGTATTTTAATTAAGTATTAATATATTTATATATATAAATATATATATATATTTTCGACATTACCATCGTAATATATATATATATATGCATATATTACCTTAATATTAATACATATATTTTATACCTTATAAAATATATAAATATATATATATTTACACATGTATTTATGTATTTATGTATATAACATAAAATATAATCACATCATTGATATATACATTTATACATAAATATATATGTAAATTTCCTAGACAATAATATTAAAATATTATTTTCACCACAGATATTAGGCGAGGTGTGTACGTATATACATGCATATAACCATATATACTCTTGTGTATACGTATGTATGCATATATACATGTCGACACATGCGTATGAGCATATCCATCTGCTTAACGTACGTATGTATCGATATGTCCATACATATAGATACGTGTACACAATGTATACATGTGTATACGTACCCACTCAACCTTTAACACATCTATCACATCATTCATAGAAGGGGTCACAGTACAGTAAGTCTGACATTAAATAATCATTACTCACAAAGCACAAAGAAGTAAATCAAACTCCTAAAGCCTATGGATGACTTATTAAGACTAACTTATCTGACTTGGTTCCTCTATACCCATCATGATGTGTGTATGCTCAACTGATTAACATTACCGGTTAAACAACCAAGCCCCTCTCCCAAGTGATATTTCCCCTCCGCCTGGAGGACTGGTTCACATACTTGCATCCACAGTTATAAACTCACGGCGATCAAATGCTGACAATAATAGCAGTATATTTAAACTTCGTAAGATATAATAATATCACACATTAACCTCATAATGCACGTTTTCACCATGATTAACATCCATTGAACAACATAAGAATGAGACAATCATTAATGTACAAAACTCATATTGATAACAAGGTGCATCATATCTTTATTCATTCATAAAATTGTCTTTACAAACACATAATCCTTATCCAATACTAATAGCCTAGTAGCTATACAATCGGGGTGTAACATGTTCATCTATGATATTTTGATAAATGAGGGTTTCCTAAATTTATTGTTGCTATTTGTACTGCTGAGCATCTTATTCATTGGAGTTTGGCATCTACATTTGTATTTTACATCTATTTTAGCTTGCACTCATTAGAAAATTGCCTATTTCCTAACATTTCCAATTAGGGACATTACATTTGACCAATTGCAAATGTTGGATGGCTTCCTTGGCCTTGGCGATAGCCTCATATACATAAACCATATGTTTTTAACCACATCCAACTCTAGACCTAACCAAAGGTTCTAAAACCCAAAACAAAATAGCATTAAAATAATAGAAATTTGATTTTGAATGACAATAAAAAAGAAAGAAATGAAAATCAGAAAAACTAATTATGGAATAACATGTTTTATTTTGTAAGTTAAAAAATGTTAACTCTAAGGTTCCCTTGAAGTTCTCATCCAAGTTCTTGGCAAATAAATCATCAAAAATGGCCTTCACAACCATGGTAACCAAAATCATTCTCAAGAATTAATGAGCAAACAAAAAGATAAAGGTTTTTTCCAAAAATTGAGATTTAACTAGGAAAATTCAAGGAAAAATCAGGCTAGCATCAAGGTTTTTGAAAAAAAAAAATGCATTAGGGTTAGGGTTTTTCAAAAAAAAAAAATCATGTCAGGCAACAAATTGCCATTTTCCAAATAGATTGCCAAAATTTGGGAGTATGCAATTTTTCCATGGTAAAAATTGCAATTTATTATAAAGAATTCACCAAAAATTTGTTTCATCTAATTTAATGGAAAAACTCACAATTTTGGTAATGAAAATATTAGGAAATGGTCCAATTCCTAAGAAATTGCATTTTTTTTCCTGATTTTCGCTACTACGTTCATGACCCTTTCCTCTTCAACCTTCCTTCAGTAAGGAGATTCCACCCATCTGGCTCACAAATATTTGTTTATGAGATGCTAATGAAGCTAAATACTCTGCAAAGTATGACATGGGTGGAAAACCATGTCGCTCCCAACCGTACAAGCTCCTTTCCATTAGTGTGCTCTCTCATCAAATTTTCCACCCAAAGATGATTGTAGATGTATTTTGTAATGTTTCTCACCTATTCCGCCATGGTTTTGACCCATGCAAGTTTTCCCATGTTTTGAAGGAGAAAATCAATGTAGTGGGCAACAAAAAGGCTGCAAAAAATAGTAGGATGCCTTACCTCAAGTAGTCTCCTAGTTGCAACATACATTTGTTGCATTGTCTATCACAAGTACAACTTGAAAACCACACTCAGCTCCATTACCACCTCATCCATTAGGTTGCAAAGGCTCTTAATATTTTTGACTTCATTAGAGGCATCAATTGAAATTTGATTTCAAGAACACCGAATATCCACCTAAATCCAAGAGGAAGTTAATTAATGTTTGGTTCCTAACATTTGTACACTCATCAAACAAAATAATGAGTCCTTTCTGCACCAAGCCCTCTTTTGTTCTTCCACTATGACCTCTATGTATCTATGAGCATCCTCCAACAAGGGTCCATTCATATCATATGGGCTTAGTCCCTTGAACCATTTTCTTCATATGGTCAATGCATTGATCTATGGCTCTCAATAGGGGCTCCTCACAGCATTGCATGGCATGTTGTTATAGAACCAAAATTGGCACATACCAACCTCGCCTAATCATGCTTCTCTTGGTTCAATACTTTAGCTTTGAGCAAAGGTTGTGCACCAAGAGTATTGCAAGGAACAAAAATTCCCTATAGCTATGATTGTGAGCTCCAACTAGAACTATTTGTATTTGTAGTGGAAGAGCTCCATTTCCCTAGGCTAATGTGACAGCCCACAATATCAAACTCTAATACTAGAGGAGAACTCATAACAACTACCATTGCCTCGGTTGTCCTCTTTTCTATTTTCCTCCCCTCATACAAAGCAACAAGATCCTTGATCTCTCATGTAACCTCTAGCTCCACTGAATTAAAAAGCTACACATCTCATCTATGGATTCATGAAAGGTGAAATCTAGACAATAGATGTCTCCTCTCATCCACAACTGAAAATAATTCCACACCACCATTCTTTTCCTTGTAGCTCACACGTAATGCTTCCAAGAAATGTTCCTAGCATTGTCATACATTAGTTACCCCTTGTCTATTTGTCTATTGGAAAATTGAAACCCTGGCAAAAAAAGGGAAAACATAAAACAACTAAGCATTGTAGTATTGTAAAAAGACAAAAACAAAAATCACAAAATAAAAACAAAGAGTTTCTTACCTTCAAATAAATTCACTAAATCAGTCCACAATCACTTGAAAATGAACACAATCTGGTCAAAGTGCCAGTAGGTCAAAAGCACAAAAGAGAAAATGCCAAAGAAAAAAAGAGGGTTTTGGGTTTTTTCTGCTGCTGACTGTCATTAGGCAGCATTCAAGTTTTTGGCTTTCACTCCCTGAGTTTGATGAGTTTTCTGGCAAAATTTCCAGCCAGTCACTCACCAGCAAGTTTTTTGGCAAGCAACTTGACCGCCTGGTTTGCCTCCTGAATCTGCAAGTATCTCACCAAGTTTTTGAATTATGGGATGGACAATCACAAATTTTATGTCTATCATTGTTCAGAGAATATTCTAGCTACTTTCTTGCCTACTTCCCTAATAAGATGGATGTAAATATTAAATTATTCCTTTCTTTCATACCATTAAAGAACACATGGGAACTTAACTGTTTTCTAAACTCTTACTTCCAATATTTATGGCATTTCTAAACATCATAGATTTTGTAAAAGTTGGGAGAAATGAAATATACACATTGCCTACTTCATCAACTGATTGGGATACACAAGAAATATGAATACAAAAAGGAAACCAAATACAAACAGTATTTACTAGAATCATAAATCAATCACGGTTCACATACATTAGCTTCAAAATTGAACATAAGGATCAAGAGAGAAAAGCAAAAGAGATAGAGGGCAACTAGCTATCACATTCACAAGATAAAGTATAATGAGTTTACAACTGATTATTCCTTGTTAATAAATCTTTACACGAAGGAAATAGGCATTAGTGTATTACTTTTACATAGAAAAGTAAATACATAATATAGTGCTATAATATCTCAAGCAAATCATTCTTACAGCACCACATACATCTTTCTTATCTTGTGGTAGCAAAAAAGGATCCCTGACACTTAAGCCTGAAGCAATTGTGAGTACAGGATCTAGGCAGCGGAGAACAGCACCATAAATCAACATTTTTCCAAGCTTAGGATCCACAGGAAGAATTGATAAGTATTGTCCTGCCACACAAAGTATATGTGAAAGGTTCTTATCCATGCTCCATGAATGCAATTTGAAACATAAACTTTCAACCACCTGAAAAAAACATTATTTCTACCAACTACATATTCAAAAACATCTCAAATTTCAGCTCATGTAGAACAAGTGTAAGTTTTGAATAACAAATCCAAACTTAAAATACTCACCAAGATTGGTTAAACTTTCCCTCTCGTCCAAGGCTCCTATCATCTTTAAAAATGCAATTGCATTTTGAACCTAAAACAAGGCAGAAGCTCATAAATAATGCCATTGATTTCCAAAAGTTTCAAATGCTGGAAAACCTTATCCATGTGTAAACTGTAAACAGAGCCATTAAAATAAATAAAAATAATCATTTATATATGAGCAAATCCAGCAAATAGTTTGAAAAGGTTGAACAACTGAATGAAATCACTGCACGAAAAAGTGATTATAATACATACTGCAAGTGGTTCTGGTGGCTGCAATGCACTGGACAAAAAATTGCTAATGCTTCCAAGCTGCAGGCTCTTAATTTGTAAACAAATAGAGTGCAGAGGTGTTCGTAGAAGTTCTGGTAACTGATATTCTGAAAATGCATCATACACACATTTTGGATAAAGATGAAAGCATTCTCCAGGTTGAACACGACCAGCTCTGCCTCTCCTCTACATAATACACAACAAATTCCACAGGATAATGAATCAAGCATAGAATTAAAAACAAAAAACTAAATTTAAGGCCCCCAAAAAATAAAATTCAAAGAATTATGCCCCTATGCACATCATTCCTCTCATCTCACATAGAACAGGATTTAATATTACTTATCTCCACATAAAAGTAAAGTTTCCTACCTTACAAATTATACTGACTAGAAACAACATACAAAATTGTATAAGTGACCCATAGTTACAAGACTCGGACTTGGCTCGGACTCGGCAAGGGTGACTCGACTCAGGGACTCGGGACTCGGACTCAGCGCAGACTCGGCAAAATGAAAAAAAGTTGAAAAAACCCTAGAAATTTAGAGATTTTTAAGGATTTAAAACTTGTTTCAAGCACCCTTTATTGAATACAACACAAATAAAAGCAAATTTGATCACATGCACAAGTATACAACGATCACATAAGTATAAAGTACACAAATTGTAGTTGCGCTGTTGAAGGAAATAGCATACTTAGATATACAAAATTAGTCAAATGTATACAAAACTCATGGAATATGAAATCCATGACATCAAATGTTCCAAACAAATATGAAATATCAAAACAATAACTACAAGTCTATGGCTTAAAGGAGTTTGCATCCTTCCTACAAAGGCATCTAAGGTGGGTCCTAGATGATGTAGCAACTACAACCATAGTCTCTGCTTGTGACTCCATGCCACCCTCACCAACATTAGTTGTGGATGTGTTTGCTCATGTTTTAGCCTCTCTGTCTGCCCGGTCAACCCAATCAAGGTCCTTGTCACTAACACAAGAATACATCAATCATATAAGTATAAACACAAATTGTAGTTGAGCTGCTCAAGGAAATAACACACTTAGATATATAGTCAAAGACTCAAATGTATACAAAATCGTCGAATATGAAATCCATGACATCAAATGTTCCAAACAAATATGAAATATCAAAAGATTCAAAACAATAACTAGAAGTCTATGGCTCAAAGGAGCCTGCATCCTTCCTACGAATGTGTCTAAGATAGGTCATGGATGATGCAACAACCATAATATCAAGTATTAGGGAAATTTCCCTAATGGGGTTGAGGGGCAGTGCCCTTTGTGGGGGTCTAGGTGTAGTGCCTCTAGTGGGGTCGAGGGGCAGTGCCCCTCGTGGGGATTTGGGGTCAGCGCCTCTACCAAGGTTGAGGGGCAGTGCCCCTTGTGGGGGTCTAGGGTCAACGCCCCTTGCGGGGGTCTGGGGGAAGCGCCCCCAATGGGGTCAAGGGACAACGCCCCTTGCGGGGGTCTGGGGGCAACGCCCCTCGCGAGGTCTCGGGGCAGCGCCCTAGGCGTGCTCCCTGTCGCGATACAGGGTGGGGTTGAGGGGCGGAGCCCCCACCACCAAGCCCAAATTAAGACCTCCAAAACCATACAAACCTTCATGGAGTACATCATTTTGAATTCACAATAAATAAATAAAAAACAAGTTTTAACTTTAAATTTCAAGTAATTTTTTGCACTTTTCAAACCCTACCTGTTGCCGAGTCCTGCTGACAAGACTCTCCTAAACTCGGCGAGTCTGGCGAGTCCACCAAACTTGGCGAGTCCAGCTAGGACTCAACAGGACTCGGCCGAGTCCGAGTCCAAGCCCCCAAGACTCGGCTAGGGTGACTCGACTAGGGACTCACTGAGTCCTAGCGAGTCTTGTTACTAACATTAAACAAAATGCAATCCATCAAACAATTCAAAACCCTTCTTTTTTCTTCACACCCTGTCACCTATACATGCAGGAGATATTTCAAAAAAGAAATCAAAAGAACACATAAAGAAAAATTGTCCTTTGCTATACATAGAATTGTTTTTAACTTTTTTATAAATTGCATCCTAATTAGAACCTAGGTATAATGAAATAGTTACTTTACAGTAAGCTTGAAGCATCCTATTAAAAAAAGTGAGATCATCACTAAAACTTCCAACTGCAATATTATTTAGGGGGAGCATTACTTCAACCAAGTCGCACCTTTCCTAGAAGTATTGAACTGTCATAGACACTTAGACAAGTGGCCGACTGTATGCCTCCACGTCACACATTTGTCTCTTAGTGAACACAATGACTTTTCATTGTGCCTCAAAGTCTCCTGACTCAGGGTGTGGACAAATCTCAATGCCCACAATTCCAGCTCTCCCTCAAAAAAAATTCCGATTGTTACACTTTTCTTATCATTTCTCTAAATACCAAGGGCTTTCCTTTGATTTCCTAATAATCATTATACCATCTAGAGTGAATTATCTATACTATATACACACATGCAAAACACAAACAATGAATAGAACCAAATTGATTCCCAAAAGGAAGTTTAACATGCAGAGGAGGCCCATAAGATAAAGAAACCAGCAAAGGTGAACAAAGTGGTCATCTTCAAAATACACACAGATATACACAATATCATAAACATGCACATTAAGAATGCACAATTCAGTATCATCAATATAAGATCATGGCAGATTCTTTACAAATGGATCTATGTGCTCAGTTCAGAAGATTGATTCCACTAGCATGAGTCAAGTGTAATCTGTTGTGCCATGAGAAACAGTGCCAATCAAATATTTTTATTTCATTTATGTTTTTTGTGTTTTCTAAACTTTTACAGTCCCATTGATCCCCTAAAGAAGCATGGTTCAGCAGTTGAGTCAGTTCAAGTTTTTATTCAGCCCAAATTTTCCTTGAAACAGCCCTCCAAAACATGGTCATTACATGCTCAAAAGAGAAAAATACAAACTTCCAAGAAGAGAATGATCCAAAGGAAATCTGGTTTTGGGCCATCTAAATTGGAAACACAACCACAAGACTTTGTTTCAACTTTCAAGTAACAGATATCATAGTATACTTGAAAAAGAAAAAGAAAGAATGAGGTGTCTTTATTAAGTTGAGGATATCAGATTTAGGCAAAACAAAGGAAATTTTTCAACAGATCTATTCGGTAAGCCCTCGTGGGAACTATCCTAATAGCACTTGTTCACATATAAATAGAAGCTTTCATTATAATAAGTTCATCAAATCTATTATAGAAGTCATAGTGCAGCTAAGATATATCTTAGGCAGAAAATTCAACTTTGAAGTAATAGTAAAATTCGTCTAGCATTTATAATTGACAAGAATTTTTAGTCAATGAAATTCCCAATACTGGGCCAATATGCCCTAGCAGCTAACAACAAAAGTGAAAAAAATTTGAAACAATGATTGAAGAATAGAATGACGTGCATTAGATGAAGATATTGGCTGAATAGACGAATGGGTAGATCAGCCTTCATTCTGAGCCCCCAAAATCCACAAAATGCATATATATGAGTGCCACAAATCCTTATTTCCAAAAAAATTGATATCAGCACCATATCAGTGTTGGCAGATGGTCAGCGCTCCCCTCGGGATTCGTGACATGGACTAACTGCCTCCCGTGGATCCGTTAACTCTGGCAGTTGTATCAAGCATTAACAGGTCGATCTTTTGGTGCAACAACAACTGTGGGCCAACAATTGGTATCAGAGCCAAAGGTGCCGAGTTCGAATCCCCTCGAGTAACGCTGAGGGGAGTTTGTTGGCAGATGGTCAGCGCTCCCCTCGGGATTCGTGACATGGACTAACCGCCTCATGTGGATCCATTAACTCTGGCAGTTGTATCGGGCATTAACAGGTTGATTTTTTGGTGCAACGGCAACTATGGGCCAACAATTGGTATCAGAGCCAAAGGTGCCGGGTTCGAATCCCCTTGAATAACGCTGAGGGGGAGTTTGTTGGCAGATGGTCAGCGCTCCCCATGGGATCCGTGACATGGACTAACCACCTCCTGTGGATCCATTAACTCTGGCAGTTGTATCGAGCATTAACAAGTCGATCTTTTGGTGCAACGACAACTATGGGCCAACAATTAGGTCTTTATATTACTCTAAACAATCCAAATATGCATCCAAAACACAATGCAAGTCTACCAGCACCATATTTCCCTTTGTTTTCAAGATGGCTTCATTAGAGCTATTTTCGACCGAGTCCCCTTTTGGATAACAGGGAATCATGAGAATAGCAAAAGGGTTGTCTCAAAGCATGGTTGAAAGAAATGCAACAGCCTTGAGCCATTGCACATTTCAATGGCCAGTGACCTATTTCCAATGCAAACAGCCATAGTAGCACTGCAATGTGGACATTGTGTCCATCATTGCAACAATAGCATGTGCCTTAAATGTGCATCATTTATTTTCTAATCATTTTTATTGGAGATTTTCTATATCAATTGGCTGATTTTCTGCTTCCTCCATTGCAGCCCACTCTACACCATTTTGCATAGAAGAAATCCTTCTAAATAAAGTGCAGCCAAAAAAACACAAACAGAATAGTTGTGACAATAATCAGAGGCTACACTAGAAAAAAGTTACAGTAGTTGCTGTAGTGATTCATTGACTTGCCCATTTTTAAAACTAAATAAAACTAGTGTGGTGACAAGAGTTTGATACCATTTGCTCAAGACTGGAAAAAAAAACACAGATTGTGATGTGCAATAAAATACTCAATTTTAAAAGGAAGAAATCAATTAGGGAGTTTACTTTCATGGAGTCTCAATGGTGTAACCCTAAAAAAATTCAAACAATTATTTGCTCTTCAATGTCTATAGGCCACAGAATGATGGCAGATTCTGCATTGTTGGTAGAACCCATTTGTCATCCTGGAGGTAAAGTTTGGATCAATCATTATATCACTTGCTTGTTGATGAAAGAATTTCAGCAATCATCTCTAAAAACTTGAGAAATTTGTCCTTCTCTTGTTCCCTTGCATAAATGTTGAGGGTATGTGCAGGCCACAGTGTGGTTCATCCTACTTCTAGGTTGTAACTCGATCAAATATTTAGATCTGATCTTGTGAAGATTTGTAGCCTATAAATGATAAAAAAAATCTCTAGATTTGGAAAGCAGCACAAACAAAGAGCATACAAGAGCTTCAGAGTGCAAGAGAGAGGAGTTTTTTTATTTGTTCCTAATTCATTTGATTTTTCTCATCTTTTCAAGACAGCCATACAAAGGCAACAATTTCCTTGTACTTTTTGTTTGAACATTTTGTTTGGTATCATACTAAAAGACTGCATAGCTCATTACCAATAAAAGCAGATTTTTTGAAATTGCAGCGAGGAACTAGGTTGTAACATTCTTGTTGTACATAAACCATATGATGAGACCTATCTTTTGTGGGATTGTCATACATTTGGACTTTACATTAATGACTATCTCTTAATTGGAGGACCTATTTCACTGTTTTCACCTTGTAGTCAACCATGTCCCTCTAGACCTCTTGAATCATAATTAAGTCAAGTATGGTTTCTAAGGAAACGATCTTGGTATATTATGTCCTTGAGGGTTTAGCTAATCTTTGTTTAATTTGGATCCTCTCTTTTAGCCAAGGTCAATTTTGGATTTACTTGAGCCATAAGTCAATTGAATTGGATTGAAAAATATCCTGAGACACCTATAGTCATTGACTATTTTCCCTTTGAATCCATTTGGCTGTAATATGGAAGATTCCCTCGCTTGCATCTTGTATGAGAAAATATTGTATAGCCAGGTTGGACTCTTCATCTGCTATCGTTGGCATCTTGACCTAGTCTCCCACCTGTACAATGCAAATCCATCTAGACGACATACTCCCAGTAAATATTTGCTTTTGGCTTGAAGTCCATTGGTAGACTTGGAAGAATATCTCACCATTTTATTCCTATCCTCTGGTTGACTGAGGAACTTAGCCTGATGGTCTCTAATTGCCATCTTTTACTTTCAATAGTCATGCTTCTTTTAACGAACCATGTTTTTCCTTCCCACACCCTTTCCTAAGGGCATGTCTATATCACCTACTCTGAGATCATTTGAGATCTTTTAGGCTTTAGCTATCATTTCAATTGTGATTTTCGGAGTATCTAGCAACTACAACAAACTCTGTTACTAATCACTGATTAAATGTCCAACACTTCTGATCCCCATAGATGCACTCGTAACTTGGGTTTTTTAGTTTCTTACAAGTAATTTTAGATGGATTTGACTTTCATTGTGCGCTCTAAAAGTTTTTTTTTTCTTAGAACACTTAGCCTGACTCTACTTTCCCTCCATTTCACACATTCTACTCCCCATGAATATTATTTCTGCTAGAGGAGACAACAGAGGTCAAAGTCTGCAACTCTTGAAGCAGTGGAGACTTTCTTTTGCCTGCATATTTAGAATTTCACAAAGAACTTCTTGATCCAGTTCCTTCCTAGCCTTTTGCAACATTATGACTCAAGTAGGCGGCTGTAAGTCACCAAATGAATATTTCTAAGGGTGTATTTTGTTGAATTATTGCATTTTACAGATCTCAGAGTTTGTTTCCCAGTCTTGAGCCAGTTTATTTGATGATTTACTTAGCTCGGGTGCATATTTTCATGGAGATTCTGCATTTCGTTCTATATTGCTCTGCTGTTCATGCCAGCTAGATATCACTATCAAATACACTATCACTCTCTAATCTCACACACTTTTCACATGTAAATTGGCATTCAGCCTGGGTAAAGTAAAGGAAAAAGCTGCATAATTAACTAGGATCTTTTCCATTTCCCTCTTACATCTAGGAATCTGAAAAAGTTGCATTTCCTGCATTTTAGTGCCCACACCAAATGAAAAGGAAAAATAAGCATGCTAGAGTAATTTGCACTTCTTTATTTTTCCTTCACTTTGTTGACACCACCAACAAAAGAGCATTGTTGCAAAGGTTTTGGGTGTTGATCAACTTACTTAGCTGGCTGGAAATTTAATAGTGAACATCAACATCAGCAAAGAGTCATATCCTAGACTTTCTCTTGGTCCCATAAGCCTATTTGCCTGAATGTAGATCACTTTCCATAGACGAATCTGATTTTGCTGAAAGTTTGAGCCATTTCTCCATAGGTGTTGATGCAGGTTTGCAGTCACTCATCCTGAACTTATCAAGCAAACTGCGAGCATACTTAGACTGAGAAATGAAGATGCTGCCAGCTGTCTTCCAAACCTCAACACTGAGACAATAATGAAGAAGTCCCAAATCTGTCATGTCAAATGATTGACTGAGATTGTGTTTTATCTCCTCAATCAAATGTTTTGAGCTGCCAGTAATGATAAGGTCATCAACACAAACAACAAGTACAAGAATATCATCACCAGAACGTTTGACATACAAATTTGAATAAAAAGGGCTCCTCTGGAAACCATGATCAGTGAGGTACTTATCAATTTTCATGTACCATGTCCGTGGAGCCTGTTTAAGGCCATAGAGTGCTTTCACAAGTCTGCAAACTTGATGTTCTTTATCAGGAACCTTGAAACCGGGAGGCTGAGTCATATAGACTTCTTCTTGTAGATCACCATTGAGAAACGCACTCTTGACGTCCATTTGATGGACTTTCCAACCAAACTGAGCTGCTGTAGCAAGGACAAGCCAAATAGTACTCATTTTGGTTGTAGCAGAAAAGGTCTCCTCATAGTCAATGCCCTCTATCTGTGAGAACCCCTTGGCTACCAATCTAGCCTTGTATTTGACTTTATACACCCATTTGCAACCAATGGGCTTCTTCCCATGTGGAAGATCAGAAAGCACCCAAGTGTTGTTCTTCTATCAGCTTCCATAGCCTGTTCCCACTTAGGTATGCCTTTAGCCTCTGAATAGGTTTGAGGCTCAAAGATGCTGTGCAAATTGGCCATGAGAGAAAAGTTAACAATGTTCTACTGCTTGCTCTTTTTCTGAGCAATTCTACCCTCGATCAATTCATTATTATGAAGATCACTAATGGTTTTAGCATACCATTTTGGTCGGAGAGTAGAAGTACCAATATCTGAAACAGGTGGAACAACATCACCAGGCGTGGCTGGTAACAGAATTAGTTGGATCAAGATCCAAATTGTCTTAAGGAGGGGCGGGTGGTGGAACATTCTACTAAGGTGGCTGCTCAACTGTAGAATCCCTCCCATCGTGTGGAGCTAGGGGAAGACAAACACCCAATTCAGAAGCTATTAGAGGCTAATCCTCAGGATGCACAGAGGTAGAAGACTGAAAGAAAGGCCCAATAGCTTCATCAACCACACCATCACGACTGAAGATGAGACGATCTGTATCTACATCAATCAGTTTGTATGCCTTATGATTTTCACTGTAACCAATGAACATGAGTTTTTGGCTTTTGGAATCTAACTTAGTGTGCTTGGCATCTGGAATCCAAACATGAGTAGTAGAGCCAAAAACTTTCAAGTGGCTGATTTTAGGCTTGCGTCCAGACCAAGCTTCTTCAGGAGTCATCTTCTCAACTGCATGAGTTGGAGATCGGTTCAGAAGATAAACAACAATATAAACTGCTTCAGCCCAATATTTCTTTGGAACATGTCTATGCTCCATCATTGAACGAGCCATTTCAGTGATGGTGTGGTTTCTGCGTTCTACGACACCATTCTGCTGTGGGGAGTATAGTGTGGTGAGTTGGCGCTTAATGCCATGTGCAGCACAAAATGTGGAGAAATCAAAAGAAAAAAAAAATTCCCCCCCATTATCAAACCTAAGAGTGACTATAGGAGAACCAGACTCTTTTTCAACTAAGGCCTTATACTACTGAAATATACCAAACATATCTAATTTTAAAAAAAAAAAATACACCCACATCTTTCTATTAAAATCATCAACAAATAATAAAAAATACCTGCAACCAGTAACTGAAGGAGTATTCATTGGACCACATAAATCAGCGTGAACCAACTGCAATACCTTGGAAGCTCGCCAAGAGTCACCATCCGAGAAGGGAGTCCAATGTTGCTTTCCAGCCTAACAAGCCTCGCATACTCCATGATTCTGAGTCTGAATTGCAAGAAGGCCACCAACCAAATCATCACGAGCTAACTGAGAGAGATACTGCATGTTCAAATGCCCATAACGCTAATGCCAAAGACTGCTGATGGATGTACTCTTGGCTGCCATAGTGTGCTCTTGAGAATCACTAGAGTCAACGAGTCTATAGAGACCATGATCCTTAATGCCCTAAACAACTATGGTGCGTGTCTCTCTGTCTACAATTCTACAAGTGTGCATGTTGAAAACAATATCCAACTAAGGAGAGTGTGTCATAATTTGACTGACAGAAAGAAGGTTCAACTCCATGCCAGGGATGAAGTATACATCAAGAAATATTAAATTTCTCCCACAAGAATGAATCTGCATGTTGCCCCTTCCGACAATAGTATACTCTTCACCTCCTTCAAAGATAACAGTCTCTGAAGGGCGTGTACTCAATGAACCAATCCCGGCAATGAGTGAAGTGTTGAGAAGCACCTGAATCTATGTACCAGGTAGAAGATTTCACAAGATCTGTTGAACTCTTGGCCATGAAGGCTTAGAATGCAAACTCCTACTCAATGTGCTCTGCAACATTAGCTTTAGGCTTGGACTCTCCTTTCGTGTTTTGTTCAAAAGCCAAGTGTTTCCGGCAATCTTTCCTCATGTGACCATACTTGTGGCAATAATTACACTGAATATTCTTCTTTTTGGAAGAATCTGAAGACTACACTTGACTGGTCTGCTAAGAGGGCTGATTTTTGACCTTATTCTTTTGAACGGTCTTAGCAGGAAATTCCTGCTCAGTAGAGGACGAACTAGCACGACTACCGAACTGTTGTTTCAAGCGATCCTATTGCAGAAGTATGGTGCAAAGATCTGAAAAACTTCAAATCAACATTAGCTGAAGTAATGTTGAGAGTCTCGCTAAAATGCTCATAAGATTTTGGTAGACTTTTCAAAGTGATGACTACCATATCTTCTTCCTCCATTTTCCGACCAATCGCCTCAAGCTGATCTCGGATGTCCTTGATCTTGGTCAAGTGCACCTGTAAAGATGTTTTCTCATCCATCATGATAGAAAACAGCATGTTCTTCAGGAAGAATGCAAGGCTTTTGTCAGAAGTTTCATGAAGATCTTTCAAATGATCCCAAATCTCTTTCGCTGATTTACTAGACAGAACCTGAGGCAGCTGATCATCGGTGACAAACAACTTAATGAGCATCACTGCTTCAGGATTTTGTTCATCAAACTTTTCCTGGTCTTTATCACCCAATGCTAGTCTTGTCTTTTT
Source organism: Sequoia sempervirens (assembly GCA_007258455.2). Classification (NCBI taxonomy): domain Eukaryota; kingdom Viridiplantae; phylum Streptophyta; class Pinopsida; order Cupressales; family Cupressaceae; genus Sequoia; species Sequoia sempervirens. The sequence continues at coordinate 50,896 of VDFB02252196.1, forward strand.
ACCCAGAATAATCTAGTCAAGACTTCGATATTCGAAAATCTGTTAGTGTTTGTAGCTTAGGGAGATATTTTTCTCCTAAGTAAAAAAAATTAAGATAATAAATAATTATCAAGGCAAGTCAGCCTTGTTAATTAATGATATTTTATATTTGTTATTTAAATCAAAGAGGCCGACCTAGATGAAAGGTTGCCTAGTTTGGTATATATACAAGGTGGTGTTCATTCATTCATATCATCAATTAATTCTTCAAGAAGAAGTTCGCACCTTGCAGCAGATCATAATTTTGTAGCAGCAGATCAACTTCAAGGAGATTCATATTTGGTTGTATCAAGAAGAGATTCTCATCATTTATTGTGTCAAGTTCACCCTTGAGAAGGGTTTGACTTGTAAAGTAGATTTCTGCTCTTATTTGTTCTATATATAAGAGATATATTTTGCTGGGTTTTTCTCCCTCGAGGAGGTTTTTCCCAGGGTAAAAATGTTGTGTTAAATTGTCTTGTGTTGCATTTTTTCTTATTACATTTTTGCTCCTAAAACTAACATGGTATCAAAGCAGGTTCAAGGAAATCTGATCAGACTTGTCTAAGCAAAATTACAGGTTGTGGAGAATCAAACTCTGTCTGGAAGGACAAATTCTTATTGCAGAATTTGGTGGAGAATTTTGTTTTTTAATTGAAGGCTAAGATAGTTTGGACTCTACAGGGACTGTTTATGCATATTCGATGGCATGAAAAGATAAGTTATTGTGTGAGTATATTGTGCCAATGAAGTGTGGCAGTGCCGGCTCTATTCATTTGTATTGACTTTATGACCTCAGAATTCTACTTGCGTCCTCTCTCTAGCGTCAGTTTTATCAAGTTACAACGGTTTCATTTTTGGCACGATTTATTTTTTTATAGAGGTGGCTTGATATGCATTCATTGACTAAGCTGTGCGAACAAGGGATATTATGAGAAGGTGTGGAGACATTACATTGACAACAGGCAGTGTTATTAAATTTCATATGGCGTATATTCTTCTATGGACTGGGCAATATTTTTGACAAAGTTTTTTTATTTATTTATTTTCACCACAACGACATCATAATATCTCTATTTATGTCGGCTTCCTGAATGTCTGAATATTTTCTATGAGGCGGCTCCTTTAAGATCATGCAACTACGGTTTTGTGGACAGCCTCGGAATTTAAATGAAGGTGTCCTTATTTTGGAAGGTTGTGATGCCTTATCTAATTTCTGATGTTTCCTTTAATTAATGCCAGCTCCTTTATGGCTATAGCTATCTTCCTTATCATTGTATGAGAGAGCTTGGGCGATTGCTTCATTCTTTTTTTGAGTTTTGGGATATTTTGCTTCTAATGGAGAGGGCTTATTGATTATTAGGCTAATGTGTGTGAAATTTTTTGTGAGTAACTTCGAATCTGAAATTATGACATGGGACGTGGTCTACTGAAGCTGAAGTCATTTTAAGGTGATAAAGTATTGCTCAATTACATATCCTGGCAGCGGGAACTCTCGGGATGCATCAAGGGGCAAATGGAGGCCGAGACTATTGAGTTTTGTTTCTATAGCAGATGAAGATGAAGTGAAAAGAGCATCACAATGAATAGATAAGTATTTTATGTTTGTGCCTTTGAATAATGATGTAGTTAATTCATGCACTAACATTGGGAATAGTGAATCATGTATGCTTCTAGCATTGATCTGGATATTTCTCTTTAGGGTAGTTTAATTCTATGAACTATTATTAATCTCTCTAAGATGCTTCTAGGACAGATCGAGGAGTAAAAGTTGATGAGAGATTGCATAAGGAATTCAAGGGAGGAAGAGTGTGATGCATCTTGTGAGGAAGTCATGCCGGCTGAAGAAATGAACACACGTGGCGACATAGCTTGCAGCCTTGGGACTGAGTTGGTGGCACATAACTCTCATGATTCTTCACTGAAGACATCTCTCGAGGGCACAAGGTTGGGTCAGCCTTGAATGGAGAATTTGCATCAACAAAGAAGATTGAGAAAGATGAAGACACTAAACCTATTCAGATTGTCATTGCGATCAGCTATTCCGAAGAGGATGAAATGACATTCAGAGGGAGTTTGACAAACCAACAAAGGCAATCTTGGACGAGGAGGTCAGAAGGTTGTTGTGAGTACTTGGAGCTTCAAAGGGACTCACATCATCATGAAGATTTCTTGTAGTGTATATTTCTCTGTGACGGAGAAGTATCAGGTGAAAGCCCTTGTAGTGTATATTTCTCAATGACGGAGAAGTATGAGGTGAAAGCACTTGTAGTGTATATTTCTCTGAGACGGAGAAGTATGAGGTGAAAGCCCTTGTAGTGTATATTTCTCTGAGACGAAGAAGTATGAGGTGAAAGCCCTTGTTCATCTCTAAGACTAAGATGAGACGTCATGTTGAGAGATTCCATGACAACATCACATTGAGAGACTCCGTGATGAACGCTTTGTACTTGTGTTTTTCCACACATGGGAGTAGCCATGGTCGACATCATATTGAGAGACTCCACGACGACATCACATTGAGAGACTCCGTGATGAACCTTTGAGCTTTCCACAAATGGGTGTAGCCATTGTGGGTGTCATGTTGAGAGACTCCATGACATAGATATCTGGAAAATATCTCCCTAGCTAAGAGGGAGTGTTAGTGTTTGTAGCTTAGGGAGATATTTTTCTCCTAAGTAAAAAAAAAATTAAGATAAATAATTATCAAGGCAGGTCGGCCTTGTTAATTAATGATATTTTATATTTGTTATTTAAATCAAAGAGGCCGACCTAGATGAAAGGTTTCCTAGTTTGGTATATTTACAAGGTGGCGTTCATTCATTCATATCATCAATTAATTCTTCAAGAAGTTTGCACCTTGCAGCAGATCATAATTTTGTAGCAGCAGATCAACTTCAAGGAGATTCATATTTGGTTGTATCAAGAAGAGATTCTCATCATTTATTGTGTCAAGTTCACCCTTGAGAAGGGTCTGACTTGTAAAGCAGATTTCTGCTCTTATTTGTTCTATATATAAGAGATATATTTTACTGGGTTTTTCTCCCTCGAGGAGGATTTTCCCAAGGTAAAAATCCTGTGTTAAATTGTCTTGTGTTGCATTTTTCTTATTACATTTTTGATCCTAAAACTAACAAAATCATCATCATGCGCTACTTCCAAGTGTTGTAGTTACGACCATTGAACTTTTGACTGCCCTCAAGCATGATGTGAGACAAAGAAGCCATTTGCACAAAATCCGACAAAGAAGAGGCACGAAACCCCACAAATGTAGAAATTTGTCAAAAAATGATGGCACAAATCTTAAGGTGGAGAGCAGAGGGACCCACCAGAAGTATATACGCTCAGACCTAGATAACAGGTGATCACGATTTTTGAAAAAAACATGTCAAAAGGCAAAGAACAGTGCCAAAAAAAAAAGGTGGCCCACACAGCTCGTGCAACACCCATGCTTTCAGAGAATAACCAGTCACTGCAGGAAACTGATAATAAAGACGAGGTTCTGGGAAAAAGAACACGCCTAAAAATGTGCAGTCACGAGTTAAGCAAAATGAGGGCCATCAAACTCCAGGAAAAAGCGAGTTGGAAACAGGTGCCAAGTGAGAAACCACGTCTAGAAAATGTGTCAAAACACATGAGAAACATATAAGGTAGATCGTGTGCAACTCACAAAACTTCGATCTAGGAGGTTGCACGGGCAGAAGAGAAAAACACGCCCAAAAAGCACGTCGCGCAACCACAATATGCCTAGAAATCACGCTCAGACAAGTCGCGCGGAATGAAAATCGTGTGCAAATAGTCGCATGCAGAAGAAAAAGAAACCCTTGCACCGAAAGCTACCAAAAAATCGAAAAAAAAACTGCCAAAAATGAAGACACGTTTTCACAGGAATGAAAATCCGCGATTTCCAGAGTGACGCGATTTCTAGAAGAAACCTATGCGAATTTCAAAGATCAATTCATGACATGATTCAAAAAAAGGAGCCTGCAATTATTAGAGACCCACGAGAATGTTTTTTTCTTCAAAAATCAGAAAAATAATAGCACCCAAAATGTCTCCCCCTCTAATACCATGTAACAGAGAAGATTGGGAAAATATTTGATGTTTTATTTACAAGAAGCGAAGCTTCATTTATAGAATTTACAAAGAATTCAACAATACAAAGTTTCTAAAAAGAAATTGAAGAGAGCTGAGGAAACGTTCTCACCTAATAAAATACAATAAAATAGATAATATATTGATGTAATGTCCCCTTCTCATCAGTGATCAGCATTGCAGTTCATCAGTCTATTCCGGAACCCGTAGACTGGAATGAGGTGAAAATTAGGGTTTCTTGGCTTGGAGTTTTGTGGTATTTCATATTATTTACTATTTTTAGTAAATGCTAGTTGTGGCAGTTGCAGTTGTCCATTCTTAATCCTTGGCAGTTGGAGCAGTTGTTATATTTTTGGTTTGGTCTTCAGTTGGCAAAAATATTTAATTAATGGCTTTTTGTTCTAATTCACTGTTGACCCCCACCTTGGCCTAAGGAGGTAACTTAAGTTGTTTTAAAGTGGGGCCATGAAGGGGTACGCCTTCATCATAAATTTAATTAGTCTTTATTCAAATATTTCATCATCTTGAAAAGTGGACGCCACTTTTATATTTTTGAATAAAGTGAATTTATATGAGGCCTTTTGGGACGCCACCTTGTGAAGTTGAATGGTTTTTGGAAATTGAAGGGTCTCCTGTGTCTCTTGGTCTGCTTCTCAGGCATTTGAAGAGTTTGTGAGCTCTTATTTATTGAAGGCTTTTGCTCCAGCATTTGATCCATGAAAATTATGCTAAAGTTATGCTGTCGAAATGACAATTGACAAATTGCTTCGAGGAAGTCTACCTCCTAGCCTCTCATCCAATTTCGTGTTTGCAATATAACACCTAGTTGGCTACATTGCTGCTTCTCAACTTCAGACTAGCAGATTGAGCATCAAAGATTGAAGAATTTTGGAGATTTTGGTAATTTTGGTTTGCTGTTTCATCAACTGCTGAAAGTGATTTTTATTCATGGCTTATTTTCCAGCTTGAATTTCGTTCTGGGTATTTAACCAATCTGTTTGCTGACCTTGGGCGACCATTCATGCAAGTTTTGAGATTTTATTTTGAAGTGCTTGATTTTTAATTAAAATCGCCCTTCCCAAGAGGGCCGTACCATTTCATATGCATTGGGAATTGTGCAAGTTAAAAAATAAGTTGAAGTTGCTGCTGTTTGGTGCTTGGTTTTTGGGCGCCTACCTCTTGAGAAACATTTGCAAAAGATTTCAGTCAATTCGGAGGTGAAACGAGTGAGTTATGAATATTTTACTGTTTCACAGTCTGCTGTTATAATTTCCAGAATTCTGATTTTTATATCAGACTGTTGCAATTTCCAGTTTTTTGGCTTATACTTCAGTATTTGAGTGTTATATCATTGTAGAAGTTCATACTTGTATCTAAGGTTCATTCCTTATCAATTGTACTTAGTAATTTGCAGAGTTCTATTTGTAAGGTTGAGATTAAGCATTACTAATCCAACCATTCTTTCATTTCTGCAATTTACTTTCTGTTTATCATTAAATTACCCCTGGATGGTTTACCGCCAGTGTGGAAAATCTATTTGTAACACTCTTATACCCACTTCATAGTGGTGAATCCCCACAGCATTGTGGATGCCCGCCGCAGCGGATGAATTGCTTTCTATTGTAATCTTTTCCCCCCACTGTTTGGTGGTAGTGTGGAATTGTTTCTCATGGCTGGTTATCCGCCTAACAGTTTATAATTTCAATTTCTTAGACTCCGTCATATGTTAGCACCTCGCCCTCAGTGGGATCTTGAGTGCACATTCTTGACGTTGAGTAGTTCTTCCATTCAAATTCAGTTTCTTCAATTCAAGTTCAGTATCTTCCATTCAAGTCCAGATTTTTAGTTCGAGGCTAACGCTAATCCAATCATCTATTGCTGGTTATTTTGTGTTACTTCTTCGAAAAAATTGGTTAGCATATTTCAATTGACCATTAAATTAATAATCTAAATATTATTTTAATATTTTCTGTCTAATCTACCTTAGAAACTCTTCTATCCAACCTGACCTTTCTTTTTGTCAAGCCTGGGATCCAACACTAAGGACTCCATATCAAACCTCTTCCACTGCAAATTTTCCTTCCTTTTGCTAGCCATTTTGGTGGTCATGGAAGCATACCTTTTTCTTTTGTGTGTTTCACTCTTTTCTTCATTTGTCTCTCACTCTTTTTATTCCTTGGCTTGTCAGATCCATGCAACTTGTTTTATTTTCCTTTCTTCAGTTCAGGTCCTCAGGATAAACATTGACTATCCTCAGGAGTGGTGCTGGTTCATGAAAAACCCACATGTTACCCTGGAGGATAAAGTCTCATATTAGAACTTTCCTTAGTTCCAAATATAGTTTTGTATAGCATTAAACCCTTCTTTCTGAGTTTAGCCACTCTCAACACCTCTTCTTTCCTGCCATAAAAAATAGTATACATCACTAATCTTTCCATTAGGCATGTGTATCAAAGTAGATTGTGAGGGCCAAAGTATGCTTAGTTTGAGTTCATTTAAGAGCATCTCTCTGCAGAGGTCTTGTTCAGTGCAACATATTCCTATTGTGAGGATGTTTAAGCTGTTGGGAAACTGTCTCAAAATTCAAATATTTTTTATTTCATAGCTGGTATGCTTCTTAATACCAAACTCTTTAATGATGAAGAAAATACAGAAAAGGAATCTAGTAGGACAAGCACATCTTAGACATCTATTGCTAAATATCTGCAAACACTGAATTTTGAACAGCTGCAATCACAGTGTATTTTAGGATCAAAATGACAATAGCAATTTTTATAAATAATAAGCATTTTTTCTCATATGTTTAATACATGAAAGAGTATGCTGGTGGAAAGAAAGCTATTTAAAGTTTATTGTTATTTTTTTGTTTTTTGGTGAAAGTGAAAGATTAAACTAACAAAAGGAGAGGGTATTCCTGAAAATACGCTATACAGGAGATCTGTAATCTTCTCAAGTTGAATCAATTTTACAGCAAAAAGCCAGGACCTAGAAATTTTAGGAAATTGAAGCATCCCCCAGTGCTCTTCCCTATTCAAACTGTACACTGGTCATACTTCTGATTTACACATTCCGTACTACAGAGAATCATTGTCTTCCCATATCTAAGGGCATCTATTTCATACCTACCAGATGACTTATTTACACGAGTATGCATTCATTTTTGTGATGTTATGCCAAGAGAGAACCCTACAAAAATGGCATATAAACACACATGAAAATTTAACAGGTATAAGCTCCCTGAGTTGGATGAACTATCATGCTCCTCTTACTACTTCGTTCCCTGCCAGTTGGGAATAAAAAGGTACAGCATGTGGACAATGGTACTTTCCAGGCAAAGCCTCTAATTGTGGCATCACTGGAGATCTCAATATATGTTGTATGCTTTTTTCAGTGAGATTTAGCACCTACTTCTTGTATCATTTCTTAAAATCCTACTACATAGAAAGAGAATCTGGTAGTTTTAAAGTCCAAAATCTAAATCTAAATAGCACAAACATGTAACTAATAACAAAGATTGTATATGACTAGGGTTGAAACTTTGGAAAGGAAACTCAATAGCCTTTCCTGTTTCACTCTCAAGGTCATACACCATTTTGTTGTCACTCTCGCCTCTGTGCTACAGGATGAGATAAAGAAACATGACAATACAACAGCCCCAGCTTGAGCCAGCAGAAGCAGGATGCTTTCAAATCCTTCATGGAGGAATGGGAAAATATTCCCAAGTAGGGTGTCCTTGTTGTTTATTTTATTTATGGTTTTATCTATGCTGTAGTTTTGCTGTCTGTACTAATTGGTTTGTGGCCTGTGACCTTGGACTTTTTATTACTTTAAACTCTCTGCCCTTGGGGCCTTTTTGTGAATGGGTACAGTGCCCTGTAAGTGCTGCTTATCTTATCAAAAACAAAGACTGTGTAAGGTCTAACCAAGCAAAAGCAAGATCACAAACCAGCTAGTTTCAAGCCCACTAATAATAAAAAATCTTAAAGACTAGTCCCTGATAATGTTAAACTTCTTATTACATCATTCCCAGACTTCAAGAGAATGTGGTAAGAATTAGCCTTCAGAAATATATATTGTACTTATAAACTACTTGACAACAAATTTTGCTACTGTGCAATTGTGAATGACTTTTATAAAAACAAATTGTCATACAAAACAGAAAATCTCCAGAGCTTGTATGCATTGGCCTAAGTTAGAAAAAGTAAGAAAGAAGAAGAAAGCAGAAATGAATCACAAGATTATTGGTCTACAGATAACTATTTTCTGTATGCATACACGAAGCTTCTCCATTATATGCATATAAAAACAGATAATGATAATATTGCTTGGCAGTTTAGTGTACACTGGACTCGCCTACAGCATCTCAAGAAACAGAGCTTCTTTCAATTTCAGTAAATGTCAAAATCCCACTGTTTTCTCTATATTGGGAAATAATAAACGCATTCATCTTCCAGATCCAAGAATATTATATTTTTATCAATAAAGATTGAAAGCTAAAATAAATTTCTACAAGACTCAAGAAAAATTATTTAGTCACTAAGACATTGAAAAATGAGGTCTCAAAATCTTAAAAGCGCTGCCCAACCAAGCCTTGTATAAATCAAAGATATCTTACTTGGCAAGCAGAAGCCTGAGATATCCAAGAAGGAAGCAAACATGGAGTATTGTTCAATGCATCATATGATGTCTCCTTTGCCTTTCCACAGTCCACAACAAAGACAATGTCATTTATTGTAATGCTTGCCTCTGCCATGTTTGTAGCAAGCACAATCTTTCGTACATTAGAAGGTGTTGCTTCAAAAATCAACCTCTGCAATAAAGCATCACAAATATAGATCAGTTAAAAAATTGTCACAATACACTGGGATTAAAATGTACAAGATTGTAGAACTGTGGTTGATACCGTAGCTATATATCTTGTACCAGAATAAACCAAACATTCCTCATGTATTCCAAAAGAAACTATCTATGAGAAAATGTGTGCAGAAATCGTTTCAAGAATGAACCCAGTTTAGTATGAGAAAGTAGGAATGTCTTCATTAAGATCTTCAGTAGCATCAAAGGTATCAAACAGTTCTCAGCACTGACACAAATACATTATGCAATTTGCATTTTCATAAAATACTCTGAATGGGACAATACACCTCTTACATATAGAAGTGGTAATGTTGAAATTTGTGGAATTGATTATCTCTGCATCTTAAAGATGTTCCTTGAATTCTAAGAGGCCGTTCTAACATGGTGGAGAATAGGAAAGATAGAATGGGAGGCAACAAGTTTGATTGGAAAGGCAATGATTTACTTTTTTGGCCTAAATTTAAGGGGAAAAGAAATGTGTTTGATATGTTGTTTAGAGGTAAAGCTGATAGTAAAGGACTTTGGTTCACTTGATGTAACTTTCAAAAGGGTTCCGAGAGGTTGTACTCTAGGTTGGACCATTTTTACCTAGATAGAAGTTTCTTTGGGATTGTTCAAATTTTCAATAAGAATATGGTTCAGGTCTTGCCTTTGCCTTATTGGATTATCACCCTATTGAAATGGACCTTTTCCTCTCATTCACCCACTTGACTTTCCCAAGTTCAAGGGGTTGCACAAGTTGAATGTGTCTCATTTGAAGGATGTATGTTGTTTTAAGGGGTTGACCCTTATGGAATCTAATTTTTCTTTTAAATAAGTCAGATTCTATGATTTCTAGGTTGTGTGATACTATTGGGACTGCCCAATATTCTTTAAGGTTGTATGGTAGGGCGAAAGCAAGACAAAGAATGGTTGTGGTCAGATGTATCTAGAAAGATCTTATTGTCACTAAGAGACAACTTCTGGATGCTACTCATGACTTGGGTCTGCAGGGGAAATCAAGTGTATTCTAACATCGAGGTCTAAACAAAACTATTAGGGAAAAGGGCTAAACTTATTTAGTTAAAACTTGGTGATAATACTACAAACTTATTTATTAACTTTATGAAGTTCAAACATGTCAGAGAGAGGATTGGAACTATGTTGGTGGAGGAAGGAGCATGAATTAGGAATGCACTCCAGTCCTTCAATAAAGATCTGTTTATCTCTGACTCTATCATGTCCCATTTTCAGGATTAGATCTATGAAGAAGACCTCTAGTGTATCCTCTTTTTCCGTAGGCTAAAGGATAGAGCAAGGGATGTAAAAATACTAATAATCCTTTAGGTAGGCCCCAATCACTTAATTTTCAAAAAGGCCACTAAAATATTATTTTAGGTACAATGTCATGTTTAAAAAGTGCTTTTAACACTTTATTCAAAATGTAATTCAAAAAGGGGCCTTTGGAAGTAATTTTAAAAGTACTTTTGAATATTTGGAGGGAAAAAAAGAAAAGAAAAAAGCAAAATAAAATAAAATAGAGGGCCTGAAGTAAAGCGCCTATAAAAGGGAACTCAAGGCTCACATCAAATGATCAATTATCCATGATCATCATTTTGAATTCAAATTTCAAATTAGAGCTCTCAAGGACAGAAACCCTTGGTCTGCAATTTTCAGAGAATGGAAACCCTCTTGGATTCTATAGCAGATTTGAGGACAGAAACCCTTATCCCCAATAGAGGCGATTCTACCTCAAGGATCATATTTGGGCATATTGGTTGCAGATGTTGGATTCATATTTGCAAGCAAATTATTCCTATCATCAAATCATCAATCTTGGCCAAAGTTTCAAATTTACATGTTGCTAATATAGTGCCACTAAATTACACATGCCAATTTTATTATTATTTGACATTAGTTTTCCATCATCATTGTTGCAGAATCTCAAAAGTTGGGAAGTATTGTTTGCATTGAAGGAGGTTTAATTTTGCATATGCCTACACTTCTAACATTCAAGCAGCCCATACATGCCTCACGATTGGTGATGTACCTCTGATTTTTATTGGAATTTTATTGCTTTCCCTGTGCCTTGTTTCAAATCTGATTTATTACTAAATATAATGTTGGAAGGTTCATTTATTATTGCCTAATCAAGTGTTGTCTTTGGGGATTAATTTATCATTTTTTTATAACTTTTTTTTTGTGTATGAGGGTTGTAAGTAACTTTTGTTGTTATAAATCCTTCATAAGGGCTTTATATGTATTGTGGCATTATTATCCTTTGGATTTGTTGTTTCCTTAGTTTCTAACTGAAAAAAGGTTTGTGCAAAATATCAAAATTAGTGTTCTTGAACAGCAATTGTGCATAGGGTTTGGATTTAATTTTTGCATTTATTTCTAGTATTTAAAATAAGTATGATATTCTACATATTATCATTAATTATCCAATAGTATAGAATTTTGGTTTTATCCTTTATTTTCAACATTTATAAATAAATGTTCTATTCTAGAAATTACTATGTTCCCCAAGGATGCGTCCCGTAGGTTTTTCCGTGTACCAAACCCGGGGACATGGGGATGACTAAAGGGCTGAGACATCCCTAGCCATCTCGGGGAAGTTTGACCATCCTCTATCTGTCCCTGATATGTTCCCCCAATTTTGCTCCTTGTAGGGCAACAAAATAAAAATCAAGGTAAATGCCCTAGAAGTACCGAAAACAAAGGGACAAATAGGGGGTGGATAGGGGATGGCCAAATGTCCCCAAAGATGGTCAAAGATGTCTCAAACATCCCTCGACTACCCTAAGGACAATCGACCATCCCCATGGTTGTGCAAGCATTTTTTATTAAAAAAGGTCTAAAATTAAGAACATATTGTTTTATTTTTATTTCTTGTGAACCCCCCCACACCACTCTTAGCCCTAAAGCAAATTTTTTGGCATGTAAAAATGATTTAGAATGAGATAGGGAGGCCCTTTTTTTATGCTTTAGGGCTAAAAGAGTTGTGGGGGCTCACAAAAAAAAAAGTCTTTTTTTTTAAATGCTTGCACAACTATGGGGACAGCCGGCTATCCCTAGGATTCGAGGGACATCTAAGACATCCCTAATTCACCCATCCCCTGTGTCCCCAATTTTTATTGTGTTTCCCTATAAGTACTGAAAATAGGGGACAAATGGGAGATACCCAAACATCCCCAAGACAAACAACTAGGGGATGTCCCCAAGCCATCCCTGATTTTTATTTTGTTGCCCTACAAGTACCAAAAATGAGGTGGATAGGGGATGGCCCAATATATCCAAGATGGTCAAGGATGTCTCAAATGTCCCTTGACTATCCCAAGGACAACCAATCATTCCCATGGCTGTGCAAGCATTTTTTATTAAAAAAAAGGTCTAAAATTTAAAAAACACATTTATTTTTATTTTTTGTTGTTGGTGAAAGGGGACAGCCTCAAAATCCATTTGAGTACCCTTCCCCCATTTTAAAACCTTTTATAGATGGCCCTTTTATTCCCAACAAACCTCTTCTCCAATTTATGATATTCCTAGACAAAGATAGAAAGAAAAATTCAGGGGGTAGTAGAGTGTGTTTGTGTCACATTTGCAAATCGGATTTTAGAGGGAGCTACACGAGATTATATTCTCATCTATTGGGCCTTACAAGACATGGGGTTAAGGTGTGCCCAAATATAAACAAGGATAAAAAGGTAGAGATTCATTGATTGCATATAAAGGTGGAAGTAGGGTCTAAGGGTGTATTGATGCCAACACAATCTACACAATCAGTTATGCATATGCCCTCTATGGTTGGTAGTGGTAGTGATGATGTTTGTACAAGAGGAAAGAGAAAAACTATTGCTAGTGAGAAGGCAAGGATAGTTGTAGCTATGTTCAATATGCAAGCACAAGATTTGGCAAAGTCTTTCATTGCGAAATTTTTCTATGTCCATGCCACCCCATTCGATGTAACACTTTCTCCTTTAAAAAAATGTTCAAAGATGCCACTTTTGTTGATCCCTCATTCACCCCCTAGACAACATAAACTATACACTACCCTCCTTGACAAAGAATATTGTAAGGTGAGTTTGGTGATGGAGGACATGAAGCATACTCAGATTAGGATAGGCCACTCTATTGTCATGGATGGGTGGATTGATATCAAACATTGACCACTCGTCAGCATCATAGTCACATGTTTAAATAGCTCTTATTTTCTCATAGCTATTGATTGTTCTAGAAAGCTCAAGGATGTGGACTTCCAATCTCATATTTTGAGAGATACCATAGAAGAGATTGGGGCCTCAAATGTTGTATAGGTGGTCGCCAATTCAACACGTGTGTGCAAATTAGCTAGCATAATGGCGGAAGGTGCTTACAAGCATATCTTTTGGACCCCCTGTGTTTATGCATTAAACAATGCATTGAAACACATAGGGAAGATAAATTGTGTGCAGCAAGTGGTAGAAAAAGCTAGAGATATCTAGATGTTCATTTACAATCACCACTTGCTCTCTTCAAAACTTTATCAAAGAAGGAATTCGTTGAACCTACAATGATAAGTATAATTTCAGTTATACTAAGATAGATTTATTATGTCCTAAGGACAGGTAGAACCAATTTCATTCATTCAGTAGGTAATTTTGGCATATATTGAAACAATATCTAATGATTTTATTCTAGAACCTAGCTAATTTTAGATTAGAAGATGGTATTTTTTAAGTTAGATTACACCTACATAATCTTAACAAAACCTTGAGAGATTCCATGTGAATACTTTACCATTTATCCATCATTCCACGTAGTATATGAGTGAATATGGAATACTTCTTATTTGTGATGCTTAATGAGAAACCATGATAAATAGTAGTTAGGATATCATTACCCTGGATTATTTGCCTAAGGAAGAGATAGTTTAGAAGATATTTTATATAAATTAAGTTTAACTTAGGTTCCATTATGTAAAATGATCTGCTAAATTATTATCTTTTAATTGTTCCTTCAATATTTTCAATTGTGTGTTGCATTAATTCAACTAAGGTTAGTAATATCATTTCTTCTATTTCTAGGTAAACTCTATTATGTTGCATGTAAATCAGTACGAACTCTCATAAATTTCTTTAAATGGTAAATTTCCATAGTAATGTAGAAACTTATTGAGTTTTAGATAAATAGTTTTGATTGTGAACAACGCAATGATTTTACAATGTATCGTTTAGAAAATAATTTCTTTAGTATTGGGTATTATACACCCAATATGCAAAACCAATATCTTTTTGAATAAAGAAAACCAAACTTATGTTCTAGATAAACATGAAAATATTCACAATCAAAACTCAACATCTAACACCTCCCTAGAGTGTGCTTTAAAGTAGTTCTTTTTATTAGGTTTTTGTCCCTGTTACACTTGAGTGGGTGGATATCAACGAACAACTGTCTAAGGAAATTGAACCCTAGAAAGGGTTGAGAACCCACTTGTATGGTTACTGTAATGTCCCCTTCTCGAGCATGATCTTTCCAGTGACCGTTGGCCTATTCCGGAGACCCGTAGGCTACTCGAAGGGTAAAATTAGGGTTTCCTATTTTTAAGGATGTCTTTGCTCGGAGTTGGTGGATTCAATGGCGGATTCTTTCTGGGTTTTCAGAAAGCTTCGCAGTGGTATGTTCATTTCGGCATTCTGAGCATTTTCTGGAATTTACTATTTTTAGTAAATTCTATTTTTGGCAGTTTTACAGTTGGGTTCAGCATGGTTGACTTCCTACTTCAGTTTGATCAGTTGGCTTGCTCATTTATGGCTTCGGGGCACAATTGGAGAGATAAGTTGAGCTATTTAATTAAAAGTCACGTTTTAATGTTATATTTTAACGTTGACCCCTTGGCCTAGTCTATTGACTTTATGTTGTTTTGAAAAGTGGTCTTTTTGAGGGTGGCGCCTTCATTAAAGATTATTTTATATTTTATATTTTACCCAAAGTCAAATCAAGCTATAAAGTGGACGCATTTATTAAAGTATTGATTTTATTTAAAAAGTCAATATTGAGCTTGAAGGAAATGGACGCCATCTTTGCAAGAGATTAGGGTTTTTGACTTGAAGAGGAGTTTAGGGTTTCGAGAAGTCAACGAGAAATTATAAAAGGAAGACTTTGATCATCATTTGGGCATCTTTTATCTACAGGAATGTTATGCTGCCGGATTGGCTTTGGGATTGCTTCGAGGAATGAAGGCCTCCTAGCTTGGGCATTGCTTCTCGCTTGAAAGATAGCGACTAGTGGTGAGATAGTGTAGTTTGAATGTTTTATTGTGAGATTTCTGCATTTTTAGTCTTTGTGAGGATATGTAAATCAGTTTTATGCATATTAGTGGTTTTCTGGAGTTGCACATTCATTGTAGCAGATTGATGTTTTTAATCATAAGTCATAAAATACACAAAGAGTCGTTCTGGGTATTGTCTCATTGGTTTTCTCTGTTGGAAGCGACCCTTCATGAATATTTGCAGATTTTAATATGAAGCGTATGATTTTATAAAGCAAATCCGTCATTCCTTGTAGGGCGCACTTTCTGGAGTGCCTCGGGATCCGTGTCATTAATTAATAACCATTTTTAGATGCCATTTCTTATTACTAAGTTAGGCGCCATCATTTTGAGGGTCTATTGCATTAGATTTGAGATCATTTGGGTGAGAAATGAGAGAGATATGAGCATATGAGTGAATTCCTAGGTTGCTGGTTTTTAATTTAAAAGTGCAGATTTGTGGAAAAACAGAATTATTATTTGATCATTGAGAGATTTATTGAACTGGCATCTCTAATCAAGCCACAGAGAGTTCTTATATGATGTAATGCTAATCTTTCAAATTCCTATGCTCTTGGCAAGCGAATTCTCTATCATTTTGTAAGCTGACAGTAGTACTGACAGCAGTTCTTTCATCTTGCTTAATCATGTTTTGTAATGCTCATATTTACATTTTGTAATTGCAATTGTATTTCTTTATCTCCGCCCTATGGTAGCTCCTTACCCACTCTGGGTTAGAAAGCACATTCTGGGTGTCGAGTACTTTCAGCATTATAGTTATTTCTTTCAAGCATTGTAATTTCTGTTATCTCCGCCATATGGTCGCCTCATTTCCGTATTGGAGTGAGTAGCACATACTTGGTGTCGAGTGTGCTTTCAGTACATTAGATTCAGGGATCCTCTGACCATATGCTCGCCATCATCGGCGCCATTCTTGGTTAGAGTTCTTGCATAAGCATTTTGATTTAGATCCTCTGACCAATGCTCACACCTTGCCCACATCGGGATCCTGGTGTACATTCTGGTTAGAGTTGCTTCAGCACGTTTTGGTTTAGCTGCTAACCTTAACGGGTGCATTGGTTTGTAATCTGCAATTTGAAAAAGTAAAAAAATTTGGCTCGGAATATTTCAGTGGTATCAGAGCCAAGATCCTGCCATCCTGTGCCCAACAAAGTTCATTTAACAGATGAGTGACAGAGATACCAGATACTACGTACAGAAAAAGATGACTACAGAGAAGTCACTACTTGAGTTAATGCATGAACTATGTACGCTAATGAAGGATCCTGACATAAAATGGGGAGTCAGAAAGATTTATGCTAAGTCTGAAAGTCGGGATAGAAAGGTGCATATGCCACATCAGAATGATCGTGAGCTTGATGAAGATACCGTGGCAAGTGAAGAGTTAAGAGTAGAACCCCATAATACTTCCCTTGACTTGCATGTAATAGGAAGTAATGAAGATCAGCTTGGTGAAAAGAACATAACAACAGTCTTGAGTCCCAATGAGGATTCATCCAATGAAGGTCTTGAGAGAAATGACTTCACAGAAGATTTTAGTAGTACTGTTGTATGGGATGAGTTTGATAAAGAAGAGAAAGTAAAGGGGAATACTGATGGTGCCCTTGAATCAGCCTATGACCATTTCCAAAGTGATAATGTTGGTAATGATTCCAACATGTTTGTACCACCTCTTGTTGAAGGTATGGTGATGGATAGTTTCCCTCTTGTTGTTGTTCAAACTCATCAAGAGTTTTCACAAGATGAAGATATGACAAGTGATCAAGGAGACCTTTTTGGTATGCATATGATTACTAAAGATGAGATCAGAAATATACCTATAGATGGTGGTCACATTGAAGGCAAAAGGGATGAAGTTTTTAAAACAGCTAACATTGAAGATTCTCAACTTCACTATGACGTTTGTGACTTGGGTCAACTTGGGTTTGGTCATCAAACTAAGCCCTTGGAGAGAGGGACTTATGAAGAAATCAGTTCAAGTGAGTTACAGGGTGACCTATTCAAAGACTCAACACTCCAAGAGAAGCATGAAGAGTACTTTTCTCTTGATCAAAACAATCAGCCTTTTTCCATTTGGGATCCCGGTTGGTTGACACCAAGGTATGATAAAGAACCTTTGTGGGATGAATTTCCCTTTGATCCAGATGAAGATCAAAAATCAAATTGCATGGCAAACTATGAGGTGGCCATTGAAGAGGAAGTTGTCTTCGAAGAAGAAGAGGGTTCAAAGAAGCTCCATGATGATGTCTTTGAAGGGGTTGCAGCCGCTAAAGAAGAAAATGTTTCTACGGAAACTTTCCGAACAGCGGATGACTATGATCCATTGAGCAAGT
Source organism: Sequoia sempervirens (assembly GCA_007258455.2). Classification (NCBI taxonomy): domain Eukaryota; kingdom Viridiplantae; phylum Streptophyta; class Pinopsida; order Cupressales; family Cupressaceae; genus Sequoia; species Sequoia sempervirens. Next base: position 68,488 of record VDFB02252196.1, read on the forward strand.
TGGGTGCTGCTCTAATGTTTGATCAAGAAGACAGTGATGAAGAAGAAGAGCTTGAAGACCATATGGCTCTTGAAGATGGAGAGTTTGAGGGTGTTACTAAACACAAAGCTGATTTATCAATGCACGAAGCTGATTGCAAGCAATGGGTTGAAGATTTTGTGGAGTATGATGCCTTTCATGACTATGAGCATTCTCCTCTAGTTGAAGGTGAAAGACACGGAAGCTGGAGCAGCTATGATGGCCGCAAAGACACAAAACAAAGTTCTGATTTTGACAATCAGCCAACCAGCAATCCGCCATCTTTGCATATTCTTGAGTGGGAAGATCAAGACAAAGAGTCCTTTAAGAGGGAAGTGCGAATTCTATCCCAATTTGATTGCACTCACAGTTTGATTGAAGATCTCCACTGGAAGGCTCAGCTTGAAGAGAGAAAAAGAGGAGTTAAGGATGAAGTTGCTCTTTTCAATTTGCAACTCATCAGAGACTCTTTGGAGGCGTTGAAATCAGATTGCATACACTTGATGGAGGATCGGGATCATGCTATTGAACTTGCAAAGAAGTCCTTCAGTGTTGTCCAAGAAAATGAGAGTTTGGTTGATGAGCTCACTCTGGAGCTTAAATCAACAAAGGACAAGTTAAAAGAAACTCATTTCTCTCTAACAGAGGTTGAAGACCAGTTTGCTGATTTCAAACATTTTAGCAGGCAAGAGAATGAGCAAAGAGTTGAAGAAATCAAGCAAGTAATTGACGAGCTTGATAGTCTTCGAGAGGAGTTTGATGTTGAAGGTTTCACAAGGAAATCAGAAGTTGCGTATGCAGATTTGGATCAGCAAGATGGAAAAGGGGACTTCCAAGTCTTTGACAACCCTTTCTTTGAAGTGGGTGCTGAAGCAACTTATGACAATCCTCTTTTTGAACCAAGTGATGAGGAAGCTTATGAGAAACATTCCTTTGAGGTAGATGATGGGATTTCAAGCCTTGAGGAAATTTCTTATGACATCATTGTTGAAGAGGGAAGTTCTAGCACTTCTTCTGACAATGGAACGAGGATGCATGAGCTGCATAATGAAGACTTCACTGCTGCTCCTAGTCTCCCCATTCAGGAGGTGGAAAATCAAGAAGCATGGTGGAATGAGGTCATTAATCTTGATGGGCAACAAAGGGATGATTGGCACTCCGATGAAGAGTTCATTCATTTTCTGATATGGATGCTTGTCAGATTCCTATCGGACTTCCTGCTTACACCATCTTCTCTAAGAATAACTAATTTCATAATGGAGTTTGATGAAGGGTCCATTGAATCCTTCCAGCAATTCTTCTCTCATGATTTCGAATTTGGCTTTCTCAATGAATTCAGATTTGTTGAGTACTTCTTGGAGTTTCAGGGTGCGATGATTCAAATAGAACGTATTTCCCAAAGCGTTCTAGTAAAAGTAATTCTCCATTTGCAAATTGGCTCTTCTTTACTTATGATGTGGAGCCCTGGTATCAACTCACTTTTGACATGTGTCAAGAAGGTATGTTGGAGTGATGAGCCTCAAATTCACTGTCCTTTGGATGTTATTACCTTCTTTGTCGGTCATTTGAAGTTCACTCCTAATGATCAATGGGAGTTTTGGAAAGTAAAGTTGAGCAAGGATTGGTACTTGGCTGTGATGGGATCTTCAGTGGGTTTATTTTCGGCTGTAGATATAAGCAGACATGATATTTTGGGTGCTGATTTTCAGTTTAGCAACAGCTATCTATCTCCTTGGATGTTGATTTTCATAAAATCAGATTTCAAGTTGATCATTTCAGTCTTGTTGGGTTGCTGGTTCATTCAATTTCAGACCTTCCAATCTCTTTCGAGGGACAATTTATGGTTTCACAAGAGAGAATTGGTGGTGTGGGCTGAGCACAATCAGCATTTGGGAAGAGACCATACTCATTCTAATGGTTTCCTTGGTACATATTCATGTACAAATAATTGGAGCAGCAGACCCTCACTCGACTTGGCTTGGCACTTCGAGACTCCTACTGCTGAGATCCTGTTCAATGCCTTGATTCTACATGCTGAGACTCTTGGGGTTGGAATTGTGAGAAACTTCTTCAGACTTCTTAGTTGTGCCATGATAAATCAGCGGAGGCATAGGGAATTCATGTGGAATCATGAGTTCGAGTTTGTTGAGTTCTTGCAAAGGAAAGCTTTTCTCTTTGCAAGAAGGGTTGAAGATGTCACATTTGCAGTCATGGTTTCGTTTGTTACCATGTGGAGGTATGCTGAGGAGATTGATTTTGAGTTGGGTAGCCTATCTTTTTTCTTGCCTAGAATTGTGGTAGACAATGGTATGGTTGATATTGTTGACTTTGGGCATCGTGGACATGAGACGTTACTTGATATTAATCTCAGTCCTTTAAGATCTTTAAGATCTTTCAGTTTGAGTATCATAGATGGTAACACTTTGGAGTTACAAGGGGAGTCAGTGCAGCATTGGCATGATATTTTCATTGATGTGATCAGAGTGGTGCAGCATCGGCATGGTGGGTCTTTCCTGAGACGCACTTGGGAACCAGGGATCATACTTGTTTGCGTATGGATTAGTTTTAAAATTTCTGGAGTTGTGGTGGTATTGCTTGAGGACAAGCAATTTTGGGAAGGGCGGATTGTAATGTCCCCTTCTCGAGCATGATCTTTCCAGTGACCGTTGGCCTATTCCGGAGACCCGTAGGCTACTCGAAGGGTAAAATTAGGGTTTCCTATTTTTAAGGATGTCTTTGCTCGGAGTTGGTGGATTCAATGGCGGATTCTTTCTGGGTTTTCAGAGAGCTTCGCAGTGGTATGTTCATTTCGGCATTCTGAGCATTTTCTGGAATTTACTATTTTTAGTAAATTCTATTTTTGGCAGTTTTACAGTTGGGTTCAGCATGGTTGACTTCCTACTTCAGTTTGATCAGTTGGCTTGCTCATTTATGGCTTCGGGGCACAATTGGAGAGATAAGTTGAGCTATTTAATTAAAAGTCACGTTTTAATGTTATATTTTAACGTTGACCCCTTGGCCTAGTCTATTGACTTTATGTTGTTTTGAAAAGTGGTCTTTTTGAGGGTGGCGCCTTCATTAAAGATTATTTTATATTTTATATTTTACCCAAAGTCAAATCAAGCTATAAAGTGGACGCATTTATTAAAGTATTGATTTTATTTAAAAAGTCAATATTGAGCTTGAAGGAAATGGACGCCATCTTTGCAAGAGATTAGGGTTTTTGACTTGAAGAGGAGTTTAGGGTTTCGAGAAGTCAACGAGAAATTATAAAAGGAAGACTTTGATCATCATTTGGGCATCTTTTATCTACAGGAATGTTATGCTGCCGGATTGGCTTTGGGATTGCTTCGAGGAATGAAGGCCTCCTAGCTTGGGCATTGCTTCTCGCTTGAAAGATAGCGACTAGTGGTGAGATAGTGTAGTTTGAATGTTTTATTGTGAGATTTCTGCATTTTTAGTCTTTGTGAGGATATGTAAATCAGTTTTATGCATATTAGTGGTTTTCTGGAGTTGCACATTCATTGTAGCAGATTGATGTTTTTAATCATAAGTCATAAAATACACAAAGAGTCGTTCTGGGTATTGTCTCATTGGTTTTCTCTGTTGGAAGCGACCCTTCATGAATATTTGCAGATTTTAATATGAAGCGTATGATTTTATAAAGCAAATCCGTCATTCCTTGTAGGGCGCACTTTCTGGAGTGCCTCGGGATCCGTGTCATTAATTAATAACCATTTTTAGATGCCATTTCTTATTACTAAGTTAGGCGCCATCATTTTGAGGGTCTATTGCATTAGATTTGAGATCATTTGGGTGAGAAATGAGAGAGATATGAGCATATGAGTGAATTCCTAGGTTGCTGGTTTTTAATTTAAAAGTGCAGATTTGTGGAAAAACAGAATTATTATTTGATCATTGAGAGATTTATTGAACTGGCATCTCTAATCAAGCCACGGAGAGTTCTTATATGATGTAATGCTAATCTTTCAAATTCCTATGCTCTTGGCAAGCGAATTCTCTATCATTTTGTAAGCTGACAGTAGTACTGACAGCAGTTCTTTCATCTTGCTTAATCATGTTTTGTAATGCTCATATTTACATTTTGTAATTGCAATTGTATTTCTTTATCTCCGCCCTATGGTAGCTCCTTACCCACTCTGGGTTAGAAAGCACATTCTGGGTGTCGAGTACTTTCAGCATTATAGTTATTTCTTTCAAGCATTGTAATTTCTGTTATCTCCGCCATATGGTCGCCTCATTTCCGTATTGGAGTGAGTAGCACATACTTGGTGTCGAGTGTGCTTTCAGTACATTAGATTCAGGGATCCTCTGACCATATGCTCGCCATCATCGGCGCCATTCTTGGTTAGAGTTCTTGCATAAGCATTTTGATTTAGATCCTCTGACCAATGCTCACACCTTGCCCACATCGGGATCCTGGTGTACATTCTGGTTAGAGTTGCTTCAGCACATTTTGGTTTAGCCGCTAACCTTAACGGGTGCATTGGTTTGTAATCTGCAATTTGAAAAAGTAAAAAAATTTGGCTCGGAATATTTCAGTTACATAAAACATAGATTAGAAACCAAAACAACACATATAATACACCTTGATCCCATTTGGAAGTGGATATGTAAGCAATTTGGTGAATGAAGAAGGTTCCCAGTACATAGGTTTCTAGGTGTAAATTTAGGGGTGCTATCAAGTTTGGATTTCCAACTTATATAAAACATTAATTATATCATTCTCCCAACCTAATACATAAGAGGGCCACTCAATTAAAATTTAAGGAAAACCTTTAAAGTGAAACTGAGATGAAACAAAATTCATTGTGTACTCAGAACAAATCCCAATTGGATTTGCTTGACTCCCCAAGGGTTTAGGCCAATTCTAAGGCAAGAATCAAGCCATATATATATATATATATATATATATACTCTTGATAGATAGTGACCTTGGTGCACTTCTAGTAGAGAATTGTGGTCTTCAGTGAGTGGCTTAGGACATGGATGGTCCTGATGAGTCTAAGTCTCTGGCCAGAGCGTGTGCCATCCCGTTTGGATAGGTGGCTATCCTAGATGGATAAAGTAGTACATGTCTTGTATGGATGAATGCCTATCCCATACAGATAGATGCTTGAGTATGCAAGTGGATGAACACTTATCAAGTTTGATTAAAATTATTTAAAAATTTGTGGCGATATTTGAGGTACATGAGTTGAGTCGTTACAGGCATAGATGGCAGACTCACCAAAAACTCGCTAGTTTTTTTTCAAAACGAGTTTTTGGTGCAAGTACTCGCTTGGAAAAACTCACAGTTTTTTCTGAAATACTCGCCGAGTTTTTCAAAAAAACACGAAGAGTTTTTTAAAAAAACTCGGCCTCTTAGCAAAAAGAAACCTACAAGCGGAATAAAGGCAATTTCAATTCATTTTTTGCGGTTTGTGTGGTTTTCAAGGTCTTAATTTGGGCTTTTTCAGCATTATTTTTTGCCACTCAAAAAATCATGAAAAAGAGGTACACCATGGAGTTTTGTATGGTTTCAAAATGTTAATGTTATGGCAGCTTCGGGTTCATCCTTCCAGCCACAAGTGAAGACATGAATTAATATAGCCTATCGGCTATTTATTTATATGTGATATTTAATGTGAAGGGGCGCTTCACTTGGCAACAATGTAATTTCTAAAAGGGCCGACCTTCCTTGTAATTCGCATATTTTAATTGTAATTATATTTCTCTATTTTGGCCGACCTTGTACATGAAGAGTTGCGACCTCTCTCTCATTGGGTATTTATACAAGGTCATTTCCATCCTTTCAATCATCAAGCAAGTTCGTTTCTCTCCTTCATTCAAGTGCGAATTTTCTCCAAGAGCAGATTGCGAATTTCTCTAAGTGCAGATTTAGGTTTCAAGGAAGGGCAGATTATTATCTGTTTTGCATCTAAAGTTGGTGCTGAATATTGGCCTTGTGATTGGCCTCATTGTAAAGCGAATTGTTGCCATTATTTATATAGAGAAGAGAGATCTTTGTTGCTGGGTTTTTCTCCCTCAAGTGGAGGGTTTTCCCAGGGTATTTGCTGTGTTATTGTGTCTGATTTGAATTTAATTTCTGTGCATTAATCTGATCATTAAAATTTAACATGGTATCGGAGCGGGTTTGAGAAGATCGTGATCAAATTTACAGCGATACTCTTTTCTCTTCGTCTTAATTCTTTGTCTATCTCTACATCAATCAAGATGGTGATCGGATTGAAGATCGAGGATAGACTCGAGGGAGCTTCCAACTTTACATCATGGAGGTTTAGAATCATGCTCACATTGGAGGAGAATGATTTGGCAGAATTTGTGGAGACCAAAGTTCCCGAACCTAAAGAGGAAGAAGAGAAGTTGCAATGGAGGAAGAAAGACATCAAGGCGAAGAAGTTGTTGGTTGATTCCGTCAAAGACCATATTGTGCCGATTGTCTCCAAGTTGAAGACAGCAAGGGATATGTTTAAAACTTTGGAGGAAATGTATGAAATCAACAACACCAGCCGGGCACTTGCCTTGAAGCAACAACTTCATCACGTTAAGATGGCAGAAGGAGAATTTGTCATCACCTACTTCATGAAAATTTCCGAATTGAGAGATCAGCTCTCTACCATTGAACATATTGTTGATGACAAGGATTTGACCATGCTGGCTCTTAATGGTCTTCCTTCATCTTGGGAGTCTTACATTCAAGGAATCAGTGCGAGATCAAACTTCCCAAGTTTGATCGATTGAGGGCAGACTGTATTCAAGAGGAGTCGAGGTTGGCTGCGAGAGGTATTGGTCGAAGCTCTACAAATGAAGATATTCATGTTCTTTCCGCTCAATCATCGGAGAAGAAAGGAAAAAGAGGAAAGAAAAGATACTTCAAGAGGAATAGAGATAAAGGGTCAGATGGTGCTCCCGCATTCAAGAAGAAGTGGGACCTCTCCCAAGTCCAATGCTTTTGTTGTGACGAGTTTGGTCACTATGCAAAGGATTGTCCAACCAGGCCTAATCAACATGCTTCATTTGCGGATATGAATAAGTTCTCTCCTCAGAAGGATTCTAGGGAATTTCTATTCTAAGTCATGGGCCTGCGTTCAAGCCGTGAAGGTTGTGTGCTGATCTGTGCTCAAGAGTAGCGTATCTTGCATCCATCAGAATATTTAGAGAGATAAGTATTCTTTGTTTGTTAAGTTATATCTTTTATTTGGATCTTGTAATTAGTAAAGAGAGATAGTGGTTTCTCTTGAATTATGTTTACTAGTGTAAGATCCTTTGAAGACTTCATTTATTGCTAGTCTTTTCATGTTGGTTGTGAAGATTTATGAGTGTGACTCTGAAATAAAAAGAGAATTGAAAGTTTGATGGTGATTGGTCACATCGATATCATTCTCTAATGCATGATCTGTGATAGAGCCTTGAACTCGTGGAAGAGTTGGTTCTACATGCTAACCACATAATGCATTCAAGAAATTTGTAGTTGTGCAGATTTTTTTTTTTTGTTGTGCTGAGTTTGGCACTCTCGAGAGGAGTAAAAGATGGAAGAAAGAGTTATATCAAAATTATATAAAGATAAGTTTCTTTAGCCCTTCATTTTGATCTTTTGATATATTTCTCTTTAGGCTGATTTATTTATTCATGATTTAATATTATTCATAAATTCTTATGTGTTCATGCTATAACCTGAGATAGTAAACCTTGTATGATTCTAGTCTTGATATTTCTTTGGATAGTTATAAATTGTTAGTAATCTCTCTCTAAAATGCTTTGTGAACAGCTAGAAGCAGGAAGGTGATGAGAGATTGCTTAGCGATGAAAATCTTGAGGCATCTTATGAGGAAGTCATGTCAACCAAAGAAATGATCAAGCGTGAAGTCACAACTTGCAGCCATGGAACTAAGCTGGTGATTAGAGGGAGTTCACTTCCAGAAGTCTTCTTTGCAATCTCTGAAGCAGGGATCAAGAGGGAGTTTTGTAACTCACTAAGAAGAAGTGAAGATTACTGTATTGCAAGGCTAGGTGCTAAATCCTTAGAGGATCCCTTCAGCAGTTGATATCAGAATTGCTCAAAGATTGTCATCTGGATTTGATATTGGTAGCTCCGCAAACCTATTCAAAATAGAGTGATCTGCTATGAGGTCGAGGAGGTCTACTTTGAACTCTCTACAGTACCAAAGGTGTGCACTGGAAAACATTTATCTAAGGCAAGCATTGCAGACAATCTTGGACGATGAGGTCAGAAGCAAGCACTTAAAGATTCAGAGGGAGCCTACTGAACCTAAAGAAGATGGTTGTGTTGCCGACCGGAAGAGCACCTCTGGATGTTGTTTTAGTTGAGGTCTGCGATGACTTCTTGGTGTAGCAGGAAGCAGTCTTCAGTGGCACTGAGTACAGCAGGGGCCGAGTTTATTGCAGCTTGTGTGGCAGCTCGAGAAGCAGTGTGGCTTCGTAAGCTCCTTGCAGGATTGTCTGGACAATCAATGGAGCCTACTATCATTCATTATGATAATCAGTATCAGTGATCTTTGATAATGAGTTCTTCTTTGAGAGAAGTTCGAGGTGAAATCCCTTGTTAATGCATTTTCCTCTGAGACGGAGGAATTTGAGGTGCAAGCCCTTGTTAATGCATTTTCCTCTGAGACGGAGGAATTTGAGGTGCAAGCCCTTGTTAATGCATTTTCCTCCGAGACGGAGAAATTTGAGGTGCAAGCCCTTGTTAATGCATTTTCCTCGAGGGAGGAATTTGAGGTGAAAGCCCTTGTTTCCACCCTCGAGTTGAGTCATGGTGGATGTCATGTGTGTGACTCCATGACATATGTTGTACTTGTGTTTCACCCTCAGAGAGAGTCATGGTGAAAGTCACGTTGAGGTGACAACATCACGCAAAGATGAACACTTGTACTTACCATAGTATGGTTGTAGCCATTATGGTTGATATCGTGTTGAGGCGATATCTAATATCACGTGAGGTGATATTCTTCTTTTCACATTCGGTTGTAGCCAATGTGGTAGACATCACGTTGAGGTGATATGTCTTGTGTAGCTGGAAGTTCTCTCCCTAGCTGAGAGGGAGTGTTAATGTTATGGCAGCTTCGGGTTCATCCTTCCAGCCACGAGTGAAGACATAAATTAATATAGCCTATCGGCTATTTATTTATATGTGATATTTAATGTGAAGGGGCGCTTCACTTGGCAACAATGTAATTTCTAAAAGGGCCGACCTTCCTTGTAATTCGCATATTTTAATTGTAATTATATTTCTCTATTTTGACCGACCTTGTACATGAAGAGGTGCGACCTCTCTCTCATTGGGTATTTATACAAGGTCATTTCCATCCTTTCAATCATCAAGCAAGTTCGTTTCTCTCCTTCATTCAAGTGCGAATTTTCTCCAAGAGCAGATTGCGAATTTCTCTAAGTGCAGATTTAGGTTTCAAGGAAGGGCAGATTATTATCTGTTTTGCATCTAAAGTTGGTGCTGAATATTGGCCTTGTGAGTGGCCTCATTGTAAAGCGAATTGTTGCCATTATTTATATAGAGAAGAGAGATCTTTGTTGCTGGGTTTTTCTCCCTCAAGTGGAGGGTTTTCCCAGGGTATCTACTGTGTTATTGTGTCTGATTTGAATTTAATTTTTGTGCATTAATCTAATCATTAAAATTTAACACGAAAGCCTTAAATTGGTGCTGGCGGCAAGGGGCAGCGCGCCAAGGGCGCTACCCTTGGACCCTGCGAGGGGCACTGCCCCTCGACCCCGCTGGGGGCACTGCCCACAAACCCCCGCTGGGGGCGCTGCCCCCAGACCCTTGCGAGGGGTGTTGCCCCTCAACCCCACTAGGGACGTTGCCCCCAGACCCCCATGAGGGGCGCTGCCCCTCAACCCCGCTAGGGGCATTGCCCCTAGACCCCCACAAGGGGCATTGCCCCTTGACTCCATTGGGGGCATTTCCCTCAAACTCCCATTTCATTTGATTTTCTAGGTACTCTCTAAGTCCAAGTTTCCAAGTTTGCCTACAAGTCTTCATCTATAATATCGTCTAGTTCTACCTCTCCCCTAGTTTTCACTAGACATGGGAAAGAGGAAGATGTAAATTTGTAAAATATATTAATGTAGTACTTAATTTCATTTTTACAAAAACAATTTGCTATTTTCATTTTGTTTCAGAATATCAACATCAATGCATTCCACATGAGGATGCCATTTTGTACCCAATTTGCTTTCAAATCAATCAAATACAACTAGACTCAACTTGTTTCTTTTATGTACTCATTTATTGACTCATTGGATGCATCTTATCTTTGAATTTTGCAAAAAAAATGCATTTTTAGTGAAGTTTAAACAATTTTTTAAGTTCCCAAGTTTTTTGCCGAGTTTTTCCCGAGTTGAGTTTTTCGGGCTTGTCGAGTACTTGCAAACGCTAAGTATTCCAACTATGGTTACAGGTTTGTTGTTGCAATTTCCAAAGTCCCAATGTTTCTAGACCTACTACGCTTGTTTGCATTGATTTATTGTTTTAATCCTATGAGATTGGTTTGTATTTAGTGCAAAAGGACTTGAAGCTTAAAAGTATGCAACAAGATTATGAATGCCTTGTCTCCCTTGAAAGAATGAAGATTGACTACATAGCGAAATTGTTGTCCTTAAATCCTAGTGTTACCAATAATGAATTGGTTCTTGTGAGTAGTAATGAGATGGATGAAACATGTGTCAATATGCCTTATTATGCAGAGAATGAAGATGCATACTATAGTGAAGTGAATACAAACCATTGGATCCAATTGAGAATGAACTTGGGAGTGCAGAAATTTGTGATATTGCATCATATCACAATTGTGCAAATGATGAAGATAGTGTATGCACTTACCTTCAATTGGACAGGTCATCTTTTGCAGATGATAATAATGATATGCATGATGGCCCTCAACTTGAGGTTGGCATTTGTGGCCATACACATTGTGGCAGACCTATGGAAGAAGAGGAAAGCCAAATAAATCAAATCACGAAATACATTATACTAAGTGTGTACATGCACGTGATTTAAGAAATGAACAAGAAACTAGTCTCTTGTTTGATGTGTTGCCCTTCTTTCTTTCCTTGGATGACAATGATGCTACTAATGTTGACTTTTCTGCACATCTATTTTATCAAGGTTGACATAGATGTGTCTTCACTTAATGATGAAATTAATAATATAAATGATAGTTTAGGCACTCATTTTCATTTTGAAGGCCTTGCTCTTGATGATTGTGAAGATAGCAATCATGTGGATGCATATGAGAGCTTATTTCTTTGGTGCAAGATTTGTTGTCCCCCCCATCTTGATTGTGTTTCAAGTGGGACACAAGAGCATGTTGTTTGAATAAATGAGGAAGAAGAGTTAAAGTGTTACAATTCTGATTTCAATAGCAAACATGGAACAAGTTACCAAGGTGAGCTTGAAATAGAGAGACAAATTGAAAATATTTGTTCTTCACTTCGATACAAGTTGTGCACCAACTCTTGTGGGTGATTTTGTTTCACCAAAGGTTAGGTCCTCTATGTGGAACATGGATGTGAATGACCAGCAAGACATTTGTATGGCTAAGGATCAATATGTTGCAGCTCTATGCGGAAGTATGCCTAAATTAGACCTCTCAAATTGACATGCTGAAAGAAGTTTTTCTTTGTGTAAGTTTGAAGGACAAACAGGCATGCTTTTCCTTGTCATGTGAATGGGAGGTGTTTTCATTTTTCCTTCATTCACTTAATGAGGTTAGTAAGTATGACTGTATTGTAGACATGTGGCATGGATCAAATTCATACCATGGGTTGAATGTTGTAATGATTCACTTGAATGGGCAGACCTTTGTTCTTTGTGCCTCTATGGTCTGACATTGCTAATATATGAGGGATTGTCATGTCCCCTCCCTAATTGGGTCGGCAACAGTCCAACTTTAAAGGCCCAATTATTGTTCTATTTGGGCGATCAATAAGGTACTTTTCTATCATGTAATTAAATAACAATGAATTACTTTTTTATGGTATTTTAATTTTAGGAGGGGAAATAATTTAATAAGGGCCCAAAAATGTAATGCCTATAAATGTAAATCTAATGCCCTCATTTTGTATCCGAATTATTATTTTCAAATTGAATTTCTCATTTGGAGCTGTCAAGGATGCCAACCCTTGGTAACGTGTTCCTTGGTAGCGTGTTCTAGAGGATGAAAACCCTCCAAAAATTGTTGTTTGATTGGGGATGAAAACCCTCAATCTTGTGGACTGCTGACTGCAAATTTCATTGATCAATTTGAGCAAATTATTAACATTAGTGGTGCCATCAGCTGCTGCACCAACTTCAGGCGAATTCACTTATTTTATCTGCTATCTTTGCTGGTGCAATCTGCCCTTGTTTTGTAAAATTTCAATTTGAAATTAATTTTTAATGTTGGGTGAATCAAATTTTGATTTTATTTTATGTATCAATGCATGCTATGAGTGGGGACCAATGAGCATTTAATTATATAACTAGGTAAATTTAGATTCAACGATAATTTTATTTGCTACTAGTTGTGACCTCCCTATTCTAGTGTTGGTGCCTAGATAGGGCAATCTAGATTAATATACTGAACTGCATTAATGCATATTGCATAACATAATACACATCTCATAACTGCTTGCGCTAACTTCTACAACTGATCTAATTTGCTCTGAATTATACTAAAGGCAATCTGAAATACATTGCTTATAAATACATTTTGGCAGTTGTTTCTGGCTTTGTCAAACTGCATACTAAATTAGATTTAACTGTGTGAATGTTGTGACCTAAATTAAAATCCAAACTAAAGTTAACAATGCTGTCCAAGCCATTGACTATTATAGCCTAAGATAATTATTAAAATCAATGCATACTCATTCATATTTAGTGCATAAATATCTATTGTAGCCCATATTTATTTAATATTGATTGGTTGAATTAGTAATAGTTATGTTATCCTTAATTCTGCATTAGTTAGGGTCTGGTCACATTATTTCCATTATTATTCTTAGTGTTTATATACAATAATAGCAACCTATCATATTTATATCATAATAAATAGTACAAAAATTCATTTATTGTGGGAAAACCCTAGGGAGGGGCATTACAAGGATGTTTCATGTTGCAGCTTGGTGGTGGATGCCCTTTTAGTTTGAGGGAGATCATCTCCTTCATTATGCTTGCCTTTGATAGAGGCAAGTTGTATGTTGCAGTTTGTCCATGGCCTTGTTCCATGGATCTTTACAAGTTCTGACCTGCAAGTACTTTGTGTAGTAGGCCGAGAGTAATTGTATTGTTTTAGTCGGGCAATTAAAGTAAATAAATAAAGTCTAATGTATGCAGCAAATATTTTATGTTATAAGTTGTTATCGGGAATTAAGTCCCCGACCAAATTGATTAGTTGTAATGGGTAGTCCCAACGGTTGGTGTTCTCAACCACCGTCAGCAACTATATATGTCTTGTTTCAATTGTATCAAGGACATAGCACAAATGATTGAATACGGTACTTATTGCCATTAATGAATGAATACCATTGTTTTGTGCATATGCTGTTGTGAGTGTTGGATATGTATGTTTCTTATTGTGTGTTTGTGAATTATATTCTCGTTTACTCCATTAATTTGTCAAGTCATTCCTGTGAGTAAACATTTGGCGTTGTTGCTGAATTGAACCCTCATGCACATTACATAGACAAGATAATGGCATCATAATAGGTCAGCCAGCCGAAGAGCCGGTACAAGCCAACAAAGAAAGAGAAGACAAGTTGATAGAGGATCTCGTGAATCATGGGATATTTTGGTCAAGTATCACGTACAGAGGGAGGCTCTCATGCGAGAGGTCCCTCAAGCAGTTATCTGGGACAACCTGAGTGTCAACCCAGAAGTCAACCACTTTCTCAATAGATTATCGAGATTGCTCACACTTCACTTCATCATACTCCAAGATCTTTAGACCGACAAAGACCAAGAGCAAAGGAAACAACAAATACTACAACGGTACGAAGACAAAAACAAATGGGAGGAGGAAGAACGTGACACCAGTCATAGGCGTACTCCCAAAAATTAATGCCCGTACGACCAAACAAAGATAAAAGTCATATCCCAAGTAGCCAAGAATCATCCGAATAACAGGTACGAAGATCACTAAGGCTAAGAGAACAAGAAGACCAACGAAGAAGATTAAAACAACTCGTTGAAGAAACAAATCAAGACCTTGCTGAAATAAACCAAGACCTTGCTGAAATAAACAAAAACCTCGTCAAAGAAACAAACAAAGTCCCTTTCGGGCAACCATCTGTAGTAGACAAGGAACATAAAGATGTTGAAAATGAATTAACTAAGGAACTTGAAAATAGTATACGTCGTATTTGAGAGTTGTCCATATTGAAAGAACCGAGAATTGGAGGATCCAAACCAAAGACCCCTGGATGGAGGGAGTATAGGAGCGAACCCCAGGATACCCGGAGTGTGGAAGACGTTGAAAGTGGACGAGTGGAAGACTCGAACATGACCGTGAGTACAAGAGAGGCACCAGAATGTGTCGAGAGAAACAGTCCAATCAAGTCTAATGTACAAGGAGGACATCAAGGAAGGAAGATGGTAACTCTACCAGCCAATCCGAGTGTTGGGAGGCAAAAATTGTCAAAATTCACGGGGAACGAGTCAGAGGATCTAGTATGACATTGTAAGACATGTGAAACTATATGGATACCAAATGGGCAAGGAGACATAGATTACTAGCTGACAGCATTCCCGGCGACTCTCAAAGGCATAGCAATAGACTCGTACACAGAACAAGAAGCGGCACAAAAAGCCACATGGGAAGCACTAAAAAGAGCATTTCAAGAAGAATTCAAGCTTCTGAGAGATGATAACGAGAATGTAGCCGAAATAAATAATTCTAAAGAGAGAAAAAATGAGAATGTACAAGCTTACAATCATAGGCTCAAGGAGTTTTTGGTAAAATTGGAGAGTCTGTTGACAAACGGGTTGAAGAAGCGTTGGTTTATTGAAGGATTAATTCCCTCGTTGCAAAAGAAAATGAAGGTGGTACCTCCATCCTCGTATGCCGATGCTTACAATCAGGCGATGGACATTGAGAGCGAGAATAAAACATCCTCTCGAGGGAAGAAAAGAATAGATGACGATGAGAGTACAGAGGAAAGTAGTGATGACGAATCAAAAATCGTACAAGCTCTCACACGCGACATGATGAGAATGATGAAAGAACTGAAGGCAAAAAAAAAGAATTCCAAAGAATTGTGGTGTACCGAATGCAAAACAAAGGGTCATACTAAGGCAAATTTCCCAAAGAAGTTATTTTGTGACATCTGCCATGTTATGGGACACTCCATCAAGGAGTGCCCATACAATCTGAAGACAAGAAGTATGCAAGTACTCTTCGCACAAGGGGAATAGTCAACCCCTCCGACCACACCACAATAACCCTAGAACAATACCAATGCATCCCCTGGAGGCTATCGTAACAACAAAAGAAGCAACAACAATGGACCAAGAAGCAGAATACAGTACGACTCCAAAGGTAGACTGTAATGTCCCCTTTTCAGTATGATCTTGTTTATTGACGGTTTAGCCTATCACTGACCCTTGTAGGCTAACTCAGATGGTTAGAGGGTCCCTTTTTGGCAGACATCATTGTGTTTTCTCCTTTAGAGCTCAATGTGGGTTCAGGTTTGGCCTTTATTAGACTCAATTCTTCATACTTACTATTTATAGTAAGTCACCATTTCAGGGTAGTCAGGGTTACTATATTTAGTAAGGCACTTGGAGAGGTCTCAGATGCAGTGTTGACCTCTTAATCAGTTGGATGGGCGTAATATTAAATGTTTAATGAGTAATTATCATTAAAGGTACTTTAATGATAATTAAATGATATAAAGTTAAATTATAAAGTCAAAAAGCGTACTTTATTTCCGATGCGGCAATGACCCTCAATTAAAATCAGTTAAAGTACATTTTTATATTATTATTTTGGGCGCACAAGTTTGGAGAGATATTATAAAGTTTTTATTAAAAACCTAAAAATGGATTCCAAAAGCAATTAAAATGCAATTAAGAGGTCGACCTCTTTGAGGAGATTATAAAAAGGCATCAAGAGGAATTTATTTCATTATGTTTTGGAGATTATAAACTTGTTTCTTGGAGTTTGTGCTTGTTGAAGGAGCCAACTAGGGTTTCTACCATTTCCAGCATTGGAGAACGAAAACTCTTCAGTGTTTGTGCAATTTTGAGGCTGTGAAAGACCAGCTGATATTATTGCTTGAGAGGGCTTCATCCAGGAGTCCTATTTGTGCTTAAAAATGAAGAAATATCAAGAGGGTTGAAGGGTTTGAAGGTCAGATTATTATTGAAGATAAATTGAAGCTTGCTAGAGGCCAAGATTGAGTGGTACGATTGGAGGAATAATTCTGATTGCAATTTGCAGTCAACTTACAGCCTTGTGGAGAACCACGATTTTGTTCATTGAGGTTCAAGCTTGCATCGATTCTACATGGGTAGGGGAGCGCTCCAATCTAGAAGCCATGGCAGGGATTTTTGATGAGATTGGAGGTGTTTGGAGGTTGCAATAATTTATTTTTAGAGGCTGCATATCAGAACAGGGGCGGCTTCATGTGAGGTTTGATTTGGCTTGAAGAAGTCTTCATTTGATGCACCAAAGGCTGCCACATCTTCATCGAATAGGAGAGCACATATTTTACAGCAGTTCGAACTCTTTCCAATCTTTGCATTTGCTGCCAGCAACTTCAGCAGTACATCTTGCCAAGGAAGATAGACGTTTGGTGCTAATCATCATACATCAGGTTCTTATAATTGCTGTTTGTATTTCCAGGATTTCTGAAATATATTTGTACATCTTTTGGACTGTTGGAAAAATCAATAAAAAGACCTTAGTTGCTGCTGTCATTACATTTCCAGCTTATTTTCATTTTAGTTGATAGCTGCAATCAAAAGTTATTTCCTGTTTCTTTATTTCATTGCTGCTCGCATATTTATGTTGGTGAAAAAAATTACAAACATTGCATAAATTGTAAAAAGAACCTCACCAATTATTCAGTTTAGGAAAGTTAGAGACAGTAGGTCTCTTACATAGACCTATGATACAATGTCGAAAGTGCAAGGAATGGGGTCACTTTGCCAGGGAATGCCACAATAACCAAGTAGGAGGATGACTATGCAAATGGTGTGGACCGGGCGATCATGAAGATATCGACTACCCAAAGCAAAAAGGTATAAAGATGTTGGAGGTGGACAACAAGGAGGACCTGGCAATTACCAAAGCACAAACAAAGAAAGCTATTTACCCAAACCCCCATAAAGAGAAAGAAAGACTCTGAGAGGCTAGGGCGGAAGTGGAACAGGCGATGCCCAAAGAACAAAGAACCTCCAGTAGAGCAACTAGTATGCTACTACAGTCGGACTTAGAGAGGAACATAGTACGGCAGGTGTTACACACAACCGTACCTATCAAGGTGACAATGTAACATACAAGCTAATCCACAGTTTAAGAACGGTAGCTAACTACCAGATTCAGCTGAAGTGTAACTAACTAACTTTCCTTATGAAAGTTTCAACACAAATAACAAACAGGAAAGATATATAATATGAGCATTACTACTCTAACATTCAATAACTAACTTCTAGTTTTTCAATTGTTAGCAACACAAGGGCAGAAGACAAAGAGGGGGGGGTGAATCAGTTCTCACAAAATTTAAAACTTATTCAACTCATTAACATTATTCTCTGATCTGATTAACAACCATGAAAGCTTAAATCATCAACACACATAATACCAACATATTTTACGTGGAAACCCTGTTAGGGGAAAAACCATGGTGGAGGTCAGTCCACAAGATTATACCCTGCTAAAAGTATAAGAAATGAAATATGGGGAATGCACTTGCATTCAGGCACACTGCCTAGAGCTCACTGCTCAATTACAACAGGGCTAACCGCCCAAAGGAAGACACACTGTCTTACACAAAGAATCGGATTACATCTGCAGGGATTTGAACTGATAGAATAGTATCTGCTAATGCCTGATCACAGTTCTGGTTAAATGCATGAACACTTCTTTACTCTTCTTCACTCTTCTTCACACTTTGCTCTGCCTTCAAATGATTTAGATCAATATTTGCACATATACAGATAGAAGCACACCTCAATTCGAATATGCAATAGCTCTTATATATATCCACAACAAGAAATTTCATCCCTACATGCCGGCTTCAAGAAAATAATAAAATGAATATAAACTGTCGGCCCAAAATACTAAAGATTATTAATGCAAATCAACCAAGGTTGGTCACAACTTAGTGAAGACCCAAATCAACATCTCCAATGCGAAAACACTTCAATTAATTACTCCTCAAAGATCCACAACACGCTACAACCACCATGTCGGCCAAGAACAAGAAAAACATGAACACGCAAGAGAAAATCGCCAACCACGAGCACAACGATCAATGCGGATGTGCAACAAAGATAGAGCACGATCTAGAAGCATCCACAAACATCACAAATCACCAGAGAAGCATCCGCAGCAACTGAACTAATTGAAATTGCATCATCTTCAATCAGGAACACAAACTGAAGCAACAGAAAAACTGTCAGAATATAAATCTTCATAACTCGATCAAATCTTCACGCTGATCTCTAAAACTTGACGTGGATAAACTAGATACACTCAGCAACAAACCCTTTAATCCACAACCTCTAATCATCAACGCAGAACTTACCGACATACTGAACTTTACCTCGCCACTAACAACCTGCAACTCATCTCATTACAATTTTCTCAATATCCTCGACATATACAACTTCTAATGAATTAATGCTAATAGTGTTGACATCAATGACAACCACATATCAGCAACACAACCACAACATCCAACAATCTCCCCCTTTGGCATTGATGGCAACACATGATGTGAAAAACACCATCAACACAGCTAACTCTTGACACTTACTCCCCCTTAGGTTCTGACTCATTTTCTAACTTTTTCACATGATCTTCTCCCCACAAGGCTCTTCTCCCCAGATAATCACCAGTTTTTCACATGACTCTTCTCCCCCTTTGACATCAATGACAAAGATTTCTTCTATACAAGCTTTGAACCACATATCTGAGCATCTGAACATCTGACTACTCCCCCTGAGTAGCAACCACCACAACATCAATCTGGATCAAGATATGACTTTGAAATGCATGGACTGATGCAATGTAATGCATCCTTAGTTCTGATTAGGAGGGGTAATCACCCCTAACTTCCCTCTGAGATACTCAAAATTATCCTTAGGCAACGGCTTGGTAAAGATGTCTGCAATCTACTCCTTAGTAGGCACTTACTCCAGTTTGACTTCCTTTTCACTCACCTTGTCTCTCAAAAATTGAAACTTAATAGATATATGCTTTGTCTTTGAATGCAGCACCGAATTCTTAGATATGTTAATAGCACTTGAATTATCATAGAATATAGCAATAGGCTCATTATACACAACTTTGATATCTTCAACATCTGTTTCATCCACAGGACTTGAGTACAATTGTTAGCAACAGCAATGTATTCGGCCTCTGCAGTAGATAAGGAAATGGCATTCTACTTCTTACCCAAGAAAAATGCTCCACCACTAGTACTTTTCCTGTCATTTACATCTCCTCCCCAATCGGCATCAGTGAAGGCACTCAAAGTAAGATCATCATCTTTAGGATACCATAGCCCAAAGTCAACTATCCCCTTCAAGTATCTGAAAATTCTCTTCACAGCAGTCACATGAGATTCCTTCAGATCAGCTTGAAATCTTGCAACAATACATACAACATTCATGATATCAGGCCTAGTTTGAGTTAAATACAACAATCCACCAATCATTGATCTGCATCTAGTCTGATTTGCCTTCGGAGAATCATCTTCTATTGTCAACTTGTATCCGGTCACCATGGGTGTATCGATTGGCTTTGAATCTTCCATACCGAACTTCTTCAACAATTATTTCACATACTTGGACTAAGATATAAAGATCCCTTTATCTAGCTAAGTAATTTGCAATCCCAAAAAGAATTTCATCTCACCAATCATAGACATCTCAAACTCATTTTGCATCTTATCAGCAAACTTCATCCACAAACTATCATCTCCTCCAAAAATGATATCATCAACAAAGACTTCAACAATCAAATCTTTATTACCATTCTTTAAATACAAATTACTATCAGCAATACCTTTGTTAAATCCAAGCTTCAAAAAATACTTGTCCAATTTGGCATACCAAGTTCTAGGGGCTTGCTTGAGTCCATACAATGCTTTCTTCAACCGACACACCATATCTCCCTTATCAGTCAACTGAAATCCATCAGGTTGCTCAACATACACCTCTTCTTCCAATTCACCATTTAGAAAAGCTAACTTGACATCCATCTAATAAACCTTGTAGTTCTTGTAAGCAACATAGGCAAGAAATAATCTTACAACTTCAATTCTAGCAATAGGGGGCAAAAGTCTCTTCAAAATCAATTTCTTCCATCTGTGAATATCCTTTGCATACTAGTCTTGCTTTGTTTCTAACCACTTCTCCTTGCTCATTCAGTTTGTTTCTAAAGACCCATTTAGTTCCAATGACATTCTTATCCTTAGGTCTGGGAACAAGAATCCATGTATCAATCTTCTCAATCTGTTTTAGTTCCTCTTCCATTGCTTCAACCCAATGCTCATCTTTACATGTTTCATTCACACTAGTAGGCTTAGTCTTTGAAATCAAGTAGTATTCTTCTGCAATCTTTCTCCTAGTCTGGACACCTTTGTTCTTATCACCTATAATCTGATCTTCTGAATGATTCAATTTTGCATACCTCGAAGTCTTCTTAGGTTGTTCTTCAACTTTAGGCTCTTGTGTTCTCTCTTCTACAACTTCACTGGTTTCTTCTTCCTCTTGATTTTCCTGATCCACTGGAATGATTTGCACTTGATTTGTAGTTTGAACTTGCTTTCCCTTGTTTGTACTAACATTCTGATCATCAGAATCATATCCACAGGTTCTGGATGGTGTACCTAAGTCTTCATCAACCTTGACATTTGCATTTTCAACCATTTTCCTCAATCTTTTATTGTAACACCAGTTGGCCTTGCTATTAGTAGAATAACCCAGAAAGATACCTTCATCACTCCTAGCATCAAACTTTCCTATGTCTTCATCTCTCTTGATATAACATTTGCTTCCAAATATCTTGAAATATTTAACAGTAGGCTTTTGACTAGTCCATAGCTCAAAAGGGGTCTTACCAGTATCACCTTTGATTTGTACCCAGTTGAGTGTGTACACAACAATACTCACAACTTCTCTCCAATAGATATGAGGGACATTTCCTTCTAGCATCATAGTTCTAGCAGCATCTTCAATTGGTCTGTCCTTCCTTTCCACAACTCCATTTTCCTGAGGGGTCCGCGGTGCAAATAATTGTCTCTTTATTCTATGTTCTTCACAAAAAGAATTAAATTCACCGGAAGTGAATTCACCACCTCTATTTGATCTCAGACATTTAATCTTCAGACTTGTCTCTGTCTCAACCATAGCCTTAAAGGTCTTGAACTTTTCTAGTGCTTCAGATTTCTCCCTTAAGAAGGTAACCCACACCATTCTTGAATAATCATCAACAAGTAACATGAAATACTTGTAACCTTGTAAACTTCTAATCTTAGAGGGACTACATGAATTAGTATGCACAAGCTCCAATAATTCATTTGAACAATGTTGTTTGCTTCGAAATGAAATTCTAGTTTGCTTTCCTAACTAACATTCCTTGCATATGGCATTAGTAGGTTTCACCAACTTAGGTAGATCTCTCACAGCCTTAGTAGAACTTATCTTGACAATATTATCAAAGTTAACATGACATTCTCCTATGCCATAACCAACTTTCATCAATTTGAGCAATCAAACAACTTTTACTAGTAGAACTCAAGTGAAAGATATCACCTTTTGTTTTTGTACCTAATGCGATTACATTTCCGGAACTCATTATTCTGCACTTTCCATCCTTGAACTAAATATTGTATCCATTATCAACCATCTGACCAACACTTAAAAGATTATGCTTCAAGCCTTCCACATATAGGACATCATCAGTATTATGCTTACCATCAAGAGAAATGCATCCTCTGCCACGAATCACACCAACTGTATTATCACCAAATCTCACAACACCACCATCATACTTTTCCAAGCTCACAAACTTACTTTTATCTCCTGTCATATGATGTGAACATCCACTGTCAATCACCCATTCATCTTTCTCTTCAACTTGAGCATCTAGGGCTTTCTCCACATCTGTACAATTAGCAAATTCAGTAGATGCAGGATTATTTTCCTTGATAGCAATAAATACCCATTCATCATCTATCACACCTTCATCAGCAACATAGTAACACTTCTTTTGAAATCTAGGCTTGTTATGTCTTGGTTTAAGACTTCTTTCCGGACACCTTGATGCAAAATGACCTATCTTATTGCAAGAAAAACATTTAAGAGGCAATTTTCCTTCATACTTACCTTTTTCTCTCGGTACTCTTTTGACAATAAGTGCTTCTAGCTCTTCCAACTCTCTTTCTTCTTCTTCAACCTGTCTGATTTCATCCTCATACTTGAATGTCTTTGTAGATGAACTTTCACCCAGATCATATCTGTGTCTATCTCTTTCGGAAGTAGTAGCCTTAAATGCAGATTCAACCTTAGGAAGGGCATCACCAAATTCACTCAACTCAAAAGCAGTAAGCTTACGAACCAACATGTCTCTGGTTACATTTGTTACAGTCTGGAGCTCTTCAATAGCAATAGCTTTGACTTTGTAAGAATCAAATAAGGATCTAAGCACTTTAGCAACAATCTCTAATTCGTCTATTTGTCCACCAGCACATCTGATACTACACACAAGTTCATTCACTCTTTGCATAAAAATAGTAATGTTCTCATCATCGCCCATTCTCAACTTTTCATATTTTCCTTTCAAACTCTGCAACTTAGCAATCTTCACATTAGTATCACCTTCATACAAGGTTTCCAACTTTTTCCAGATCTCATAAGCAGTCTTCAGATCCATAACATTTGTCATCCCAGAATCAGTCAAGGCACTCAACAATGCTTCCTTAGCCCTGATATTATACTCAGCATCTCTAATCTCAGCAGTAGTAGTAGGACCATTCTGAGGAATAACATACCTATTACTTGTAATGCTCCAGTAGGGTTCACCAATGCATCTCAAATGACACTCCATTCGAGTCTTCCACAGAGAATAATTTGTTCCATCAAATCTCGGACTATCCTTCTTGTAAGTCGCCATCCCCGATCACCTCAAGCTGTTAAACTTCTTCCAAGGAACCTGCTCTAATACCAATTGTTGGAAACACAAGGGTAGACAACTAAGAGGGGGGGATGAATCAGTTGTCACAGGATTTAAAACTTATTCAGCTCATTAACATTATTCTCTGATCTGATTAACAACCATGAAAGTTGTTGTACCCCAAATTAAATTTTTTGCTGCACTTAGACATTTTGAAGAAATGAGTAAAAATCTTGTTAAATTTGTCAAAAATGTCAAAATTTGGCAGTGCATGTCTTGCATGAGGGGTAAAAACGTGAAATATCCAAAATATGACGATATGGGTCTTCTCAAAGCGACCTAATCTACAAAACCCAGATCTCAGTTTTTCATCCCTACTTTTTAGGAAAATTGCTATTTTTAGAAATTTTCAAAAAATAGTAGCTTTTTCTAGGTTTTTCTGGGTTTCTTTCGAAACGGATACTGACAAAACTTTCTAAAAATAGAAAGTTTGTTTGCCAGGGTCCAAACTGATTTTGATTGGCTCAAAATATTTCCATATCAGGCTGGTGCAGTCAGAATCTCAAAAAGATCCGTTTTGCCCTAGTGGGTCTATTCTGCTTTTTCAATTTCATAAAGCATTTCGGGAGCTTCAAAAGTCATCAATGGAGGCCAATCAGCTACCAGGCGCCAGATCCAACACGCAAGCACTGAATAGAAGATGAGTTGAAGAACATGCATGAAGAACGAAGGACAAAGGTGAAAACTACTGAAAATATTCTAACACTGCTTGTCATGGGCGCCCCAGGAGAGAATAGGCGCCCATCTTTTTAGGGCATTAAATGATAAAATTAGGGTTTGAGCTCCCAAGCAAAGTTGCTCAGTTTCCTCCCAGCTCTGCAATGAGTCTGGCTGTGCAATCATCGGATCATCTAGTTGCCCGGGATTCGAGATCAAATGGAGGAGTTTCAAACAAAATGCAAAAAACAAATCATGAAAAGTCACTGAAAATTGTCTAAATTTGGGAACTTTGGGCGCCCCAAGTGCCCAGGGGCGCCCAGCTTTTTGAGGGCCTAATCCAGTAGTTAGGGTTTCCTAAAGTGTTCAATCTCTCCGGAATTCAAACAGCTTCGCAGCGGATATCTTCGTCGGGGCATTCGACTGGCCAATCTCCAACAAATCCAAATCAAAGCTGAAGGTACAGAATGAAGATTCAAATCTGAAGATGAAATCAAGCAGAAAATATTCTAAGTCTGGAGCAAATATGTAACGACCGGACATCTACGTAAAAAAAAATTTCTATCTTTTACAACTTTTAACCATAGTAAACGAGTAAACAACATAATAACAAAAAATTTCTTTTCTTTTCGAAATAAAGTACAACATATAAATATGATTCCAAAGCTTTTCCCAATAACTTTAACTTTTCAAAAGAATAACAGAGTATAAGAGTATAAGAAATACATACACAGCTTTAACAGCTTTTGCACAAATAGAAGTAAGACGGTCCAGGTTCTTCCCTTTCAAATCTTGGTTCATCGGTTGCCAGGTTGTGGAGGAGAAACATCACTCAGGTGCTTTTCCGCCAACCACGGACTAATAATGTGGTCCCCCGCACATTCATTTTTCAATGAATGGCCCTCCCTTCGTCGAAGAGATTGGTTGAGTGACCGATTTCGTTAACCAACTGAGCATAGTGTCGTGTCCTACCTTACTAGATTCTTGTATCTTACAATCCCAACCTAGTATATGTATTTTGGATCACTGTGAACTGACAATGTAATCATCTTCCTAAACTAAGAGGATGTAGGTACATTACATTACTATGGCCATAGTGTTTTGATTCAGTAAACGACTGATAAGTCATTTATCACTTACACTACTCAGGGCCGATTTGCCTTTGGGCTACCTTACTCTATGCGTAGGCCATGTCCTTCAGTGGGTTTAGTTTACCCCAGACTTCCTACCTCAAACAGTTTACTGGAAATGAGTCTTTAAGCAAGTGTTTACTGTCCTATCTCCTGTTTCCGGAATTCTTTATCCTAGGAGAGAGCTTCCTAATGTTAACCTAATAACACAAGCTAGGATTACACTTTGTATTGTCATCATTTCGTACCTAGAAAATTAATACATATTCTACGTACTCTCCTTATACGGAGATCATACAAGTTTGAAACTCCAAACAATTGCAAAACCGTTTAATACTACCAATCAATTATCACACACAAAAGACAGTCTTGTAGTACAATGCATATAATCAAATTGAATCTTTTCTTTTTATAGAAACCAATTTCTTACTAAATCCTTCTTAACCACATTGAATCCCTTTCATTCAAAACCCCAATTCTTTGTTTAATCTTCTTAAACTAAATTGAATATAAAGAAATGCATCAAGCTATCTTCTTTAACCAAATTGAATATAAAGAAATGCATCAAGCTATCTTCTTTAGCTATATTGTCATTCCCTATCTTTTACCCTTGCATAAAATGAAGTCCCTTTAATCATTATGCAATAATAGATTATTAAACAACAGATAAATGCTAGGAATAATTCATTTATTTCACCTCAATACAAACAGCAATTCTAAAGACAGTAAAAGTAGACAGTTTTAAGCTAAATTCTTTAATCAAGAAAACATGCCTGTATAAACTCCTTTCCAATGTTCCTCTTATCAGCAATCTTCTGTTGTTGACCACAGCAAACAGTTTCCTAACTCAGAATTTCTCCACTTAAAGAACGCTATTGTTTTCTCACAGTAATCTATGAAATACAATTGAGAATACTCAATTCTCCTCTCACTGAAAACACTTGAAACAGAATAATAACACAGACTCACAATACTGGCTCTCAAATTGCAGTGTATAAGCTCTCTAAAAACGTCACAAATGAGAAAGCCCAAGAATGTCTTCGAATGAAGAATTGTGAACTATTTATAGGCCGGATTAAAAACAGTTTCCCCATTTCTGGGCATGAAAATTGACAGATTACCATGTTTACTAAGTCAAAAAGTCACTTGTCATTCTTGCAAACCCTCAGTCATGTTTTTCCAAGATGATTCGACCTTTTAGGAGCCAGCAATTCGAAGAATACTTCAACTTTGCAATAAAAACGCCACCTACAGCCACGTTTTGCTGCCAGGCGTATAAACCTTTCATGATATTATTGTTGCGTTCTAGGTCAAGCTTCAAATCGATACAACACAGAGGTTTATTGCTATTTTTCTGGTTTTGAGCTTTGAAAACGTCTTCCTTCATTTCCAGCTGCGCATGAACTTCCGCCATTTCACGAGAAAGTTCATTTTTATTTTCCATTCGTTTTTTGTAAAGTTCGAACTTTTCAAATATTTCCCTAAATAAGTTCGCTACTTTTTCAAATGTATTTTGAGATGTTAAAACTTTCATACGGCTTCCTTTTAACACTTAAAATATAAAATGCAATTTCATTCTTCCATTTATAATACTTATTCTTTGAAATTGAAATTGTTTTAATAATTTCTATTTGCATATTTTATTTATTAATGTATTATTTAAACATTAATATTTATTTATATATAAACGTATTTATATATAATTAAATATTAATTTTAATATTAATACATTTAATTTATGAAATATGCAAATATATTATTATTTATACTTCCTTTATGTATTGATATATATATTTTTAAATCTTCTAGATAATAATATTTAAACATCATTTATATCCACGATATTAGGTGGAATGTGTATGTGTAAACATGTTCACATATACTCCAGGTATATACATATGTATGCGTATATACATGTCGATACATATGTACGAGCATATCCATTTGCTTAACGTACATACGTATTGATATGTCTATACATTTAGATATGTGTATACAGTGTATACATGTGTATACGTACCCATTCGACCTTTTTCATATTCCTTCTATTTCGTTCATTTACAGGGACTCACAGTATAGTCAGACTGACATTTAATCAATCACATCATATAAAGCATAAGGAAGTAAATCAAACTCCTAAGCCTATAGATGACTTTTCTAGACTAACTTATCTGACCTGTTTCCCTATGTACCGTTCACAATGTGTGTGCATGCTCAACTGATTAACTTTACCGGTTAAACGACCAATACCCCTCTCCCAAGTGATATTTCCCTTCTGCATAGAGGACTGGTTCTCATTCCTGCATTCACAATTATAAACTCACGGCAGTCAATTGCTCACAAAATTAGCAATACATATAAATTTCACAGGATATAAAAACATCACATATAAATCTCATTATGTATATTTTTCACCATGATTAACATCAAAAGAACATAAGAATGAAATGATCAAAGACTCATATTGATAACAATGTGATTCACATCTTTATTTATTCATAAAATTGTCTTTACAAACACATAATCCTTATTCAACTCTAATAGCCTATTAGCTATACAATTGGGATGTAACAAAATAGGTGCCCCTGAAGGAGAAAGGCGCCCAAGATTTTGAGGGCTTAAACAAATGAATTTGCCAATGAAGCCTCCAACGCAACTTTGTCAAATTTGATCAAGCTTTCTAACAAGATCTCCAACACGTCAAACGGAGTTGGCAGTCGCCAGATGCAGCAAGCAGAACAGAGGTCCCGGCAAGAGCAAGAAGAAAACACAGTAAAATTGACCAACTCTAGTCAAGTTGGGTGCCCCAATTTGCCAGGGGCGCCCAAGCTTTTGGTGCCTTAAATTCAACTTTTTGACAAAGTGATCTCCAGAAGACCCCTATTGGAATCTTCTCAGCTTCGTAACGAGCCCAGCCATTAGTCGATCCAGCGCCTAGAACTCCAGATCTAACGAGACCATCTGTAGAAGAGAAATTGACAAAACAAGAAAATATTCTAAGTCTGGTCTAAGTGGGCGCCCCTGGTGAAAAAGGGCGCCCAAACTTTTGAGGTCTGAGATGATAGAATTTGCCAACGCAACCTCCAAGATCGTCTTGTTTGATTCAGCCAAGCTATCCAGCGAAGTAGACAACCAGTCAATTGGATCAACATAGCTCCCAGAATCAGGATTTCGTCAGAAGATCAAAGGGAAATGAAGAACTTGAAAATCATAAAAATGGCTAACTCTGGACAAAATGGGCGCCCCTGGAGGAAATAGGCTCTCATGAATTCAAAGGTCAAAACGAAGTTTTTCGCCAGAGACGCCTCCAGAACAATCTTCTCAGAATCAGTCAAGCTACGTGATGAATCACCCAACTCGTTCATCGGATCAATCTGGAAGCCAAAGATCGAGGTCAAAGTAGGGGGTCAAAATTGTGAAAAGTTGAAAATTCCTAAAAAATGGCTAACTCTGGAGAAATTTGGCAACCCTAGCCAAGAAGGGCGCCCACTTACAATGCCTTAGTGAAAATTTTCAAATTTTCAAAGATTCAAAATTGCAAGAGGAAGAGGATGTCTGAGTTCATCGAACCAGCTGATTTTTGGGTTTTGAAGATAAAAACAAAAGAAAGCAAACCTATTTCAAACCCTTAAGTCTATTTAACACCACTCTTTCATGCAATTCTCATCATTTTTGTAGGTGGCATCCCAAGGAGAAGAGTGAAGCAGCAAGTTTGAAGAAATTTTTCAAGATTCAAGAACTCAAGTTTGCTGATTCTGCATCAAATTCTTCAGACCAGCAGCATAAAGCCTTGCTTTTTCATGCTTTTTCATACTTTTTCATCTAGAAGATCAAATTTTTGAAGGCCAAGATTTTCAATTTTCAGCCATTTGGGTCTTCTCATCTCATTCTTCTCAAGAAATTTTCAAGAAATTCATCAAGTTGCAGCAGCTGCTTTTTCCTTGCATGTCAGTGAAATCCTTAGTGTATTCAATTTTTGATCATCTGGGTCTTCTCAAAATAGTCTTCTGAAAAAAACCCAAATCACAACTTTTTTCAAGAAAATTTCAAATTCTATGGTTGGCTGCTTTTTCCATCAGCCATCAATGTTTTTCAAATCTAATCAACAAGGTTCACTTCAAATAGTATTTTGAACAAAATCCAGGTGCCATCTTTTTTCGTAAAAAATTGAAGAAATTAGGGTTTGCTGCTTTTTCAATCTAAATTCAAAATTTTCAAAAACGGACGATCTGGGTTATCTTGCAACGAAATTCTAAGCAAAACCCATATCTCAGAAAATTTTCAAAAAATTTGTCCGTTGGAGGAAGAAAAACCAGCATTCTAAAAATAGAAAGTTGCTCAAAACTTGTCTGAACCTTGGCGAGTTTACAGTCATTCTTCAAGGTTTTCAAAATGGAATACACTCCCAATGATTTCAAGACCAAATCAGCTCTCTACCATGATTTCATCAAAACAGCTGAGACGGACTTGCATCACATCAAGCCGGTGTTTGATCTACGTGCTTTGGAGAGCGCGGGCAACACTTCAATCAGAAACTTGGGACACTCTAGACTCCTCGCAGCAGCATCTATTCCTATTTCGGTTCAGAGCCTCGAGTTCGTAATCGCTTTCATCAAGCATTACAATCCAGCTACAAGGGAGATTCAATCAGTTGATGGTAGATTGATATGCAGTTTGAAGCCTGACATGATCGAAAAATGCTTCTCCATTCCCCCTTGGCCTGAAAGTGTCACTATCTCAAAGGGTGAATATGAAAGGATGTGGGAAATGCATAAGGATAAGTACAGTAAGAAGATTGCACGAAGGTGGATGAAGGAAAAACATAAGACTTTTCCTAAGAATATCGGGCGAGGAGAATTCAAAGGCGAGATTGCTATCATAATCACCTTGCTCAACAAGGTCACTGAACAAGAAGATGCTACCAAGTTTCAACCATGGATGTTCTATGTGATTCCTCACATCATAAAGAAAATTGAGTTCTATGATTGGGCCACCTTGATCAGTGACAGCCTCCATCAGCAGATAATAGAATATTTCCAGATTCATGAGTTCCATATGGTTTCTTACCTAGTCTACCTAGTGGCCTTCCAAGGTCAATTCAGAGGGTTGAACACAGAAGGATCGCTAAGCGTACAACATATCTATAACTACTATCCTTAGTTGGAATTCACGAAGTCACTGCATCACTAGCTGAATGGGCAGATTGGTTTATAAAATTTCCTACTTTCACCTATCTCAGAGTCTATGGCTTTACAGGTGCTCCAATTATGCTACCAAGGTACCCATCAGACGAAGTTGTCTTCATGGATTCTTAAGGCAAGCACACGATGTCCACACATTCTTGAGGAATAGAAAGAAAACCGCCCTCAATTTTCCATTGGGACTGGGAATCTATACATGCAAAATAGCAGTAGATGCTAAAACCATGGCAAATGAGTTAGACAAACTTAGTCTCAAGCTTTACAGCAAGAGACAATCGTATGATCCTCATGGCGTCTACGCTACTCGATTTGAGAGAAACTATGCTCACATATCCGCCCTTGAAGATTTTTGGGCCAATTGCATAGATGAGTTCGAGGTGTGGAGGCATAGTTACAACAGGCTCACTCTTCACCAAATGAAAGACTGCTTATTAGAAGACATTGAAGGGTTATCAAATGATGATGAGGATGTGCTTCTCCCAATGTATGCTCAGAAGCAAATTGAAGATCAGCCCCTTCCTCAGGTCAATTGGGCTAATAAAGAGTCCCTCTCAATTGAAGACAGGACAAGACAAGTCCTCGAGCACAGCAAGGTTTTCCTAATCCGTAAGAGGAAAAACTCCATTCCAGTAGCAAAGCCGCCAAGGACACTTCCCTCTTCTTCCAGAGCACAGTCAAAAGGGAAAGGCATAAGTCAATCTCAAGAAGGCGTGAAGGGCAGCAGGTCAACTAAAAATGTAAGAAGAAGGTTAGACTTCTCAGGCATAGTTATACAGGAGCAGCCAACAACTAAAGTAGAAGCTCCTCCCGACGAGCCCGTACCTCAGAAAGAAGCAGAGGAGCCGCCTTTAACACATGAATCTATACCATTAACAAGGTCTTTGCCAATTCACATCGACCTGGCTATTGAAGAAGATGAAGAAATTGCAATTGTACCTCCCAAAGAAGTTAGTAAAGATACTACCGTGTCTTGGCTTGAGAGCTCCTTGGGAAGGCTAAGAAGAAGACCTTCATATCAGGTGAATTTTGATGACCTTGATAACATCTATCAGGAACCTCCTAAGAAGAAAGCAAAGAAGCAAGTTCACTTTGATAGGAATCCTGATGGTGAGATAGTCATGGAAACTACAATACCCCCAGAGGACCAGAATAGAGATGAAGTTGATATGGATGACTTCGTGATGGTCAAGGCTAATCTTGGTAAAAATACCAGACATGCAGATGTCGGTTTGTTCAAAGTTGTGTCTGAAAGCCTTCAAGAAAGCGTGCTTAAGGATGGAGAAGACAAAGTAACCCTCAAAGCTGAAATACAACAACTCAGGCTCTTCATTTCAAACCTTGTCCAGGGTACTCCACAGGTCATTCAGTTGCTGCCCCAGGTTTTAGAGACACCAGCTGATCATCATCAGTTGAGGCAGCTGGTAATATGCGGAAAACAAACTCAAGAATGGATAGAAGGTTTCATTGTTAGAGGGAAAGAAATCCTTGTACAAATGTTTCAATTGAGGAATAATGTACAAATTTTTTAGTTGAGGAATAACGCTCATGACTTACGTCAAGGCCTTCAAGGGTTTGAACAGTCAATGGTAGAGGTAAAGCCCACGCATGAAATCATAATTGCTGTTTTGAATACAGCCTATGGTGCTACAGCCTCAAGAGAACACAAGAGACAGATTCTAGCATGGAAAGAGCGTCATGTCTTCAAAGTGAAGATTTATGAGAGGATAGCTGAGGAGTTCATTGCATACAGGCAAAGGGTAGTTGAAGCTTTCTTGTTCGTAAACGAGTTTATCACAAAGATTTCAGCTTGGTGTCATCATCATGATGGCTCCTATATCAGACTTGATGAAGTGCAAAATCAATTTCAGAGTGTTGTTTGCAGCAGTGATGGTGGCGTGAGTCACATTTCCATGATGTCAGCAAAGTTCGAGAAAGCAGCCAATGAGATCAAAGATTTCCTAAGATCAATTGCAAATGGAGAGGATATCTTAGAAAAGTGCAACTTTGCTATTGATGGTATAGATGCACCGAATTGGGACACAATTTCCAGCTTTCTAGCAGATGTGATTGAAATCTAAAACTGCTTTCTTCCAGCTTTCTTTCTATTCTCGGAACAATTCTTATCCATTCTTTGAGAAGAGAAAGAAGATAAATTGTAATAGTTGGCATTTCCTGTTTTTCCTGCTTTCTTAGGTGTTAGATGTTATCTTCTTTCTAGATTTAGAAATAAAGTTTGCTTGCTGAGCAAGCCCTAGATTGTAAAAGCAAGGAGATTTTAGGGTTCCCTACTCCTTTGCTTGCCTATAAATAAGAGCCTTTGCTCATTAGTTTTCTTGAACCATGCTAGTGATAACAAAACGTTGAGCCTAAGTGCCTTCTATTTGTTATTTAGTGTTGTTCAATTATGTTTATGATAGCGAATTGTTGAGTCTCTTGTAGCCAACAAGTAGTTGTCGTAATTGTTGTTCTCTTTGTGTAAGAACAAGATTGCAAGCCTCTTTAGCTGCAATTCCTTGTTCCGTGCATGTGTTTAGTGTAATCTTTGTTCCAGAAATTTGAGAAATAAAATCATGAAACTCCTTTGCCTTGGTATAACGTCTCAGATTTCCGTTTATTGTGTTATGCTTTTATGAACTTAGTTTCAGCTTACATTGAAAATAAGTAGGTGTATGTTGGGAAAGAGTTTATTGAAGCACTTTGTCAGAGAATCAACCTTGTTCATTTCTAATTCTCTTGCTCTGTATATTACTTGAGATATTAGAAACATCTTTAGCTTAAGTTAGTCGTAGTTGGAATTCTTAATCAGAAAATCTCAACTGCGGCGTTTGTGTTTTATAAACCTTGTGCTCTATGTTGAAACAAAAAGATAGGCTAATTAGTTTTAATTTACTTTCTTTCACACCATCAGCAACAGGGAGCTTCCCCTCCTAATTAGAAGAGCAGTTTTACTGTGCATAGTTGTTTGTTTCAAATTCACATTCCAAAGCTACGAATTTAAATGCCAACAAAAGCATAAATCATCAACACATCAGAAACACACATAACACCAAGATTTTTTACGTGGAAACCCTATTAGGGGGAAAACCATGGTGGAGGTCAGTCCACAAGATTATACCCTGTTAAAAGTATAAGAAATGAAATATGGGGAATGCACTTGCATTCAGGCATACTGCCTAGAGCTCACTACTCAACTACAACAGGGCTAACCACCCAAAGGAAGACACACTGTCTTACACAAAGAATCGGATTACATCCGCAGGGATTTGAACTGATAGAATAGCATCTGCTAATGGCTGATTACAGTTCCGATTAAGCGCATGAACACTTTACTCTTCTTCACTCTTCTTCACACTCTGCTCTGCCTTCGAATGATTTAGATCAATACTCACACATATACACACAGAAGCACACCTCAATTCGAATAAGCAATCGCTCTTATATATCCACAACAAGAAATTTCATCCCTACATGTTGGCTTCAACAAAATAATAAAATGAATATAAACTGTCAGCCCAAAATACTAAAGATTATTAATGTGAATCAACCAAGGTCGGCCACAACTTAGTGAAGACCCAAATCAACATCTCCAACGCGAAAACACTTCAAATAATTACTCCTCGAAGATCCACAACACACTACAACCACCATGTCGGCCAAGAACAAGAAAAAGATGAACATGCAAGAAAAAATTGCCAACCACGAGCACAACAATCAATGCGGATGTGCAACAAAGATAGAGCATGATCTAGAAGCATCCACAAACATCACAAATCACCAGAGAAGCATCCACAGCAACTGAACTAACTAAAATCACATCATCTTCAATCAAGAACACAAACTAAAGCAACAGAAAAACTGTCAAAATATAAATCTTCATAACTCGATCAAATCTTCATGCGGATCTTTGAAACTTGACGTGGATAAACTAGATACACTCAGCAACAAACCCTTTAGTCCACAACCTTTAATCATCAACGTACAGAACTTACCAACATACTGAACTTTACTTCACCACTGACAACCAGCAAGTCATCTCATTACAATTTTCTCAATATCCTCGACATATACAGCTTCTAATGAATTAATGCTAATAGAGTTGACATCAATGACAACCACATATCAGCAACACAACCACGACATCCAACATCAATTTCAGCTGAAATGGAACAGTTAACGATTTATATAACTAAAAGTTACAATTGGTTATGATCTAACTATTCCATTATATAAGAAATGAAAGAAACCTATTTTAACTGCAATGAATTTAACTATAAAGAATAATTACATTTGAAGTAAAGAGAAAGAGAGAGTTAAGAGAGTACAGTCTAAAGGCTTCCTGCTAGAATGCTTGAAACAAGTCTTTGACTTTGAGGGGGAAAGAGAAACATCATCAAGGGCTTTACTGCCCAACCAAAGACCTACTGGTCTTCCGTGTTTCTTCAGCTGAAGAAACCCAGCCCTTCACGAGGTGCAGTCTATAAAGGATTTCCCAAATTACCATCATGCCATTTGAGCCTAGTGTCAAGAATCTATACTACCCTGGTCGATCTTTCACTATAGGTTCTCCTAACTAGAACGATCGTTCTGACCAAGGGTATATCTGATTCTTGATAGCTGATTGTTGCTTATTTAAGCATCATAACCTTGGCCAAGGATTTAATGATTACGGCACGTTTCTTGTGCCATCAACACTCTCACCCTTGCTTGGCATTAATACATTTGGCATTTGAGTTTATAAATAATCATTGACTCGACTCATAACTCGATCCATTACAACCAGGGGTAATAAGCTCAATTCTTACTTACAAGAGGAGAGAATGATAGTTCATTCGACGGTATTGGAAAGAACCCAACAGTTTAATTAAATTCCATTTATTTACAACAGGGAAGGAGATTAATAATCTGACCAAATTCGAAGCTTAAGAACAGAGTAAGGTGTTGACTTCGATTTAAGCACTAATGGAAGAAAACACGGAGCATTTCGAGTGCAAGATTGGGTAAACAAGTCAAGTTGAAAACCACAATGGAAAGAGTATTTCAACAAGACAAGGCACTGAGATTTTGCATGGATTCGATAACATTATACATCAGATAGGACGTGATTCAAATGTTTGCACTAACATACATAGCGATTCCTCAAACATATTAATGAACTATTTAGTAACGATGATTTAGCAAATTAAAAGATACTCATTTTACGTGCCTAGATACGCAGGACTGAAGCTCGAAGAATCTCCCAACTTTTCCCTCCAACAAACTAGACAATGGCAGCAATGTTCCCAAGATCTGTTACTGACCAGAAAGGTATTACTGTGACGAATTACTCAAGAGATCAAATTTTATTCCCACCTGAAACTAAAGTATCGAACAAATGACAATGGCGCCCCCACGCAATGCTTGACAGAAAAATATAAACCAAAGAATGCCCACCCGAAAACTGTGAGAGAAAAGAGAGCGAAGAAAAGAAGAAAGCCATCCTATATCCTAAGTGAGCCAAGATTCCAAGAGTGAGCGTCTACATGTATTCCTTCTTGGACATTACATCCAGACTCAGAGGACAAGGTGGCAAGGGATTACCGCCTCCAAACTTAAACAGACCAATTTCAACTCAAAATCGCAACTAAGAGATTACATTATTATCGGCTTAAATATTTTAATTAAATTTCTTTCCCAAGGTGTGCTTAAGGCTAAATACATGTCTTCTAAAGGAGAACCATGGTATTCACTTAAAGTTGACTTGTTTTAAAATTATTTAATTAAGTGCGATAATAACACCAGATTACGACTACCACGTTAGCAACCTTACACCATACTCATAACTTGATGGTAATTGGGTTCTTTTATAGGCTACAACCTCTCCTTGATGATATTTCCCTTTCCCTCGAGGTGTTGACAGTCCTGCATCCACTTGATAAAAAAATAGGGTTAGACCGTTCTCT
Source organism: Sequoia sempervirens (assembly GCA_007258455.2). Taxonomy (NCBI): domain Eukaryota; kingdom Viridiplantae; phylum Streptophyta; class Pinopsida; order Cupressales; family Cupressaceae; genus Sequoia; species Sequoia sempervirens. The sequence continues at coordinate 104,874 of VDFB02252196.1, forward strand.
GTATCATTTTTAAAATAAAAACAAATCAACACATTCACCTATATATATATAAAGAAATCATTCATAATTGCAGTTATATCAAATAAATTAAAATTCTTTTCCAAATTTTCACATTCTCATGAAAGGTAGTTATTCACAACATACATATCGACCATATTATTATTGCCATAATCTTGTTCAAGTCAAAAGGAATGTAACAGACAGACCTTCTGTAGACGATGCCACAACTAAGAGTAGCACTCACCAATGTCATCGAAGACAATCAAAATCGTTAGAAAGGTCCAACCGAGAGTACAGCAGGAGAGGCCACAAACCCAATGCTACTCGCAATAAACATCGGGAGGAAGCCTGCCATTGTACAGATGGAAATCATGGGGAGGAAACTCTCCAACACCATCATCGATGGAGGCTCGGGAGTGAACATATTACCAAAGAAACTTGGAAATGTTTGGGGAAGCCAACTCTCTGGCCCCCAACATTCCACTTGGTAGGCGCTGATCAACACAACATCAAACTTCTCAGTACACTAATGGCACATAAAATAACAATCGGCACACAAAAATTCCTTCTGAACTTTGTAATCATCCCACTACAGAAAAAAGCATTTGATGCATTACTCGATAGAGGGTGGCTAGCCACCAAAGCAAACCATAATTGGAAACAAAATACACTCTTGATCAAAAGCAACGGGAGGAAGTACATCATTGATCTGAAGAACCAAGCCGTGAATGAAGAATTGGCATCCTCCATATCAGAATCCAACAGAGGAGAGTTAGATACAAACGAAGGAAGAAAGACTATGGAGCCAAACGATGAAGGTGTACTTCATCTCGAAAGTCGCTTGGAGGACGAGACGAATCTCTCAATGGTCTATTTCATTGGCAAATGGAAGATTATGAGGTGTTCTACCTGGAATGTAACATGCTACAAGTCGGCGAAATGGAGGAAGAAGAAGATAAGGGTAAGACTAGCCAGACATTTTTGGCCGAATATGAAGAATAAAAAGGAATAGCAGAACTAGATGATATGCCAACCCACAAGTTTGAATGTGAAAAACTAATCAAGTACAAGGAACCAAAGATGAAAAAGGTGAATCTAGGAGAGGAAGACAAACCAAAGACAATCTTGGTCGGTGATGATTGGGACCCTGTACCGAAGGCGACTGCATTCAAGATATTCATGGAGTACAGAGATGCATTTTCCTAGATGTACAAAGACCTCAGGGGAATACCATTGGAGTTGTGCATACACAAGATCCCTCTCGTACCGGGAGCACAACCCATACGGAAGAAACCCTACAAAATAAATAAGAACTACGTCACCAAGGTACAAGACGAGATTGAGAAAAATGTTGGAAGCAGGCATCATTTTCAAAGTGGAAGTCAGTGATTGGGTATCACCAATTGTCATTTCATTAAAGAAGGAATCCAAACAGATTCAAATATGTGTAGACTTCCGAAGTTTGAATGCGGTGACAATCAAAGACCCCTTTCCAATCCCCTTCATCGACACAATCCTCAAGGAAGTGGTTGGACATGAGATGTAATCCTGCATGGATGGGTTCTCTAGGTATAATCAAATAAGTATTGCGGAGGAAGATAAACTGAATACAACATTCATAGTCGAAGAATCGGATGTACGCGTACAACCAAATGTCGTTTGGATTATGTAAAGCATCAGCTACTTTTCGAAGAATAATCTTGCACATCTTTGATAAAATGTCTGTCGGAAATTTTAAAGCATTCTTAAATGATTGATCAATCTACAGCGACAAGGAGAAGCACCTGAAAGCATTGGGAGAGTGTATGGAGAGGTGTAGGGCAGCCCGAATGGCACTAAATCCAAAGAAATGTCGATTCATGGTACCACAAGGAAAACTCTTGGGGTCATTGGAAGTACCACACACCATATGAAGGAGAATGGAGGGGGTACTTGTCTTATGAACAAGATGAAGAAGCACAAAAGGAAAAAGAGGAAAAAGTAGAGAGAAAGAAAAGAAAGAGCAGAATAGACCAAAAGCGATGAAGATGAATGTTGCTACAAAGATTGAAACAAATACTCAAAACAAATTGGACCATATCAGAAACCAATAATGATGACAGAAGATATGTTTGTTGGTGCTCAAATGGATGAGTATAATGATGACTTAGTAAAATATGCCAAAGACAACAATCAGGAGCCCCCTACACTAGTGATCTTGTACGCATTGTGGCAAGTGATACCAAACCTAGTGGACCCACCAATCGTAGATGGAGAGAACATCACTTGGTACCAGTAATATGGCGGATGCTATGTGGATGGAAGTTACAAAGGTATGGGTCCTACACCATTACTTGACAAAATTTTTGACTTAAAGTATTTAGGAACCTGCTATGAGGAGGAATGTTACAAGTGGCTGCAATTTTCCTATAAATGGTGGTACACCTTGGAAGTAAAAGTACAAGGTGATGGAAGAAAAATACAGAAAAGAAAAATTGGAGAAAATAAAATGAGTAAAAAGCAAAAAATGTGGACGGGGTTGAAAAATGAAAAAATTATATGGATAAAGTGGGAAAATGGAAAAAATCAAAAAAATTAAAGTGATGAAGTCAAAAAACGGAGAAAATAAAATGAAGACGAAAAAATCAAAAAATGGAAAAAAATAAAATTGAAAAAATTGAAGGAAAAAAAAAGTGAAAGGCTGACACAAAAAACTATACAGCATAAAGGAAAGAAGGAAGTCGTACAAGTGGGAGAGACTTATAAACAGCAAATGAAGGAATTTTATAGCCATAAGGGAAACAGGAAACATACCATACGGTTGAGAAAGCAAATAAGTGTACAACACCAAAAACTACATAACCCGTACATGACTTAGTACGGAAGTCATAGCAGGCACGTTCTGAGCAAGCAAATCACACAGAACTGACAAGCTCGATGGAGGCATTCGATTCGAAGAAGATTGCAGCGTACGGAATAAAGTCGTACAACATACGGACAGCATACCAACACACATTGTCATACAAGAGGAGAGCACCGTATGGGAGGAGCTACACACATGGAAGTGGAAATTAGTGACAGTACGGGGAAGAGTGGTCGTACGGCCTGGGGGAGACCGCGTGCCAAAGAAGCATTGTCAACAATCAATATGGAATAAAAGAGCAGTACGTGTGGGTGTCGTACGTAGTACAAAAGCAGTGAAGGAAATCATAACTATGCAAGAAAATTGCAAGGTACGTAGTACGATAGTAGTAAGAGTGAAGGCTGGTAGCGTACGGAGACTAAGGGAAAACATAGGCAGCGTACAAAGAATTGGAGATTTTGGGGTATGGTGATTGCAAAACGAACAAGGTACTATTAATCCCGTACAACATAAAACTTTCAAGCTATCTCCAAGTTACATAGTATGGCAGCCCAATTTCAATTGCCATAACAGTTACAGGCAAACACATCGGTTACATAACCCATGCCAATCAGATAATTATTACGAGAAGAATATGGCAATCGCCAACAACAGTAAAGGAAAAAGGCTGCCACCATTCTGCCCCAGGATAGCAACAGGCAAGATGGTGAAGGGCAATGATGATGTAGTGATGGCAGAAATATCACATGGGAAAGTCTCAGCAGAACGAAGTGTCATTCTTGGTGGTTGGTGACTCAGGATGATCACATCCTGAAACGTGCATTAGAGAAGGCACAAGTAGACAAGGCAGCACAATTGTCGTCTTTTAATTCTCAAGACTTCAAACCATACCTGAGGCAGATGATCATACACTACAATAGGCATAGCCACAAGTCGGTCATCAATTACAGAGGACGCCAGGTGACCATTTCATATGCATCGCCTAAGTTTACAACGTATTTGAGATACCCTTTGAGGGGCTTCAGTTGCAAAGCCCTCGGGGAAGATGTAACAGCAAATGAAGGAGAACCTCATGGCGAGGGTTTCTAGAGCTGACCTCACACAGCGAGAGAGAGAGAGAGATAGTATCTGGAGCATCAACAACAGAGAACTATGGAAGAATTTCCTTGCCAATGTCGAGTGGAATTGCCTGTTACATTTGATTAAGTGTTGGTTGACTAGGGTGAGCAGGGCATCCGACATTGTTGTGTGGACGATTACATTGATGATAGGGTTGAGTACAGGGAAGGTGTACAATTGGGCAACCTTACTCTCGGAATGGATTCAGGAGTTCTTATGCTTAAGGCACAAAGCCTTTTATATGATGCAGCACACCATTTGGTTGTTGTTGGATGCGATATACACACACGTGCCATCAGACAATTGGTGGCGATTGCAGCCAGTAGACCAACTGGATGCGGGATGGCCAACCATGTTCTATTGGGTGAATTTGGGGGTGCAGGCGGCAAGTGAAAACACACCCCACCTAGCACCACCAGCGAAGAGGATGAGGCAAATAGATACTTCACCACCTTAGCCGAGTGGAGATGACCCTACACTAAGTGCAAAGGAGGCCATTGAGGTGTCCTCTTCGGAGGAGATAAGCACAGATGTCTCTCTAGTGGGAGAAGTGGGTTCACAGGAGGCCAAGGAAGCAATCCTTGTACAACAGGCAATGGAGCCACAACCCGCCATATCAATATAGCCAGCCACAACAGTGCCCGTACCACCACCGGTAGCACCGATAGCAATGCGCGTACCACCACCAATTGCAATGGATGAGGATGAGGAGAAGGATGTAGAGCTCGACGCATGGTTGGGAGAGATGGGTGCACGGTGCACCTATAGACACCCCTCCACCATCACTAGAGCCACCTTGAGAGCCACCCCATGAGTCGACTGAGATGGAGGTCATTCACCCACCAGCTTCTCACACAGAGCCACCCTCACGGCCAGAGCAGCCAGCACCGCCAACCTCACGACCAAAGTAGCCAAGTTCATAACCAGTCCCACGGTTAGCCCGACTCATCATGAGGCTAGCCCAGCCACCTCCACGGCCAGCTTCACAGCCGGCCCAATCAACCTCACAGCCAATTTCACAGTCAATTCGGCCACCCTCACGACCAGCTTCACAATCAGCACGGTCACCCTCACGGCCAATTTCACAATCAATTCAGCCAACTTCATGGTCAGCACAGCCAACCCGCATAGTACCCCCACAGCCAACACAGAGAGAGGCACATCCAAGAGAGCCAAAGGAGGCAAAGTCTAGTGAGGACAAGTCAGAGGGGTTATTTCTAGAGATCAGCCAACCAGATGCTCACGATCCCCTTGGGACAATATAGAGGTATTTAAGTGAGTTACAGGGGATGGCTCAAGTAATGTATCGAGTGGGGGAGATAGGGCAACAATTAGTCATCGGGCTCGATCCTCTAGTGGCGCAGGAGGCCGAGAGGATCCTGGCCTTCATGCAGCACGAATGTGAGTGAATTATTTCAGTATTTTATTTTGAGAGGATGGCCAGGAGTAGAGACGGCGGAGATGTTGGCCGCCTGGTAGCCAACCCGACCCAGTATAGTCGAGAGGCATGGTTGAGTACTCACAGCACTCCATGGGATGGAGAAGAGTTACAAGGATGTGTTCCTTCGATGGCGACACCAAACACTTTCCATTGAGGCAACTGAGGCGAGGGCAAGGCGTTGGCGCAAGCAAAGAGCAGCAGAGTAGAACTAGTGGATCAAATCCACAAGTCACAAGAGCAATTGGCTCAAGTGACTGCAGCCGAGCGTATGAGAGTCACAACTCTCGAGCAGGTAGTGGCCGAGGAGAGATTGTTGGCGGAGCATGATACACAGTTGGCCGAGAAAGATAGACTTTTGGTTGAGAGGGAGGACCAACTGAAGAGAAGGACAAAGAGTTAGAGGGAAGGAGCCAGGAGCTAGAGAGGACGAAGGAAAAGCTCTCAAAGACTGTGTAGATGGTGAAGACAGCGAGAGCAATTGGCAGCAAATCAGAAACTTTAGCATCTACAATAGTCGTCGGCAACCACTACCGCTACATCATCAGTACATCCAGGGGCATCCTCTCACCCTCCTCAATGATAATTTTCTTTCTGTAATCCCCATTTTGTTGTTTTGTCGTCTAGAAGACGAGATTCTTTTGTGGGGGGATGATGTAGTTGGTTAAGAGTGATTGTATTGTTTTTGTCAGCCAATTAAAGTAAATAAATAAAGTCTAATGTATGCAGCAAACATTTTATGTTATAAGTTGTTATTAGGAATTAAATCCCCAACCAAATTGATTAGTTGTAATGGGTAGTCCCAACATTGGTGTTCTCAATCACCGTCGGCAACTATATATCTCTTGTTTCAATTGTATCGGAGACATAGCACAAATGATTGTATATGGTACTTATTACCATTAATGAATGAATACCATTGTTTTGTGCATATGTTGTTGTGAGTATTGGATACGTGTGTTTTTTATTATGTGTCTGTGAGTTATATTCTCGTTTACTCCATTAATCCGTCAAGTCATTCCTGTGAGTAAACACCTTGAAATTTTGTTTATGACCATACTAGCTAGGCCTATTTGTGCCCTTGTGTCATTGGTTGTAGGTAGTTGTTTGTCTTATCTCCTTGTTGTAGATCTTCTCTTTATCTACATGTTGTTGTAGATCTTCAATTTCCCTACTCTCCTCTTCCCCTATCCTTATCGGTTTTCTCCTGAGAGATAGTTGGATTCTCATTGTGACTACAAGGGACAAACATCCCCATCTAGAGCTAATGTTAGCACCTACACCAACAATTGAAAATTTCCTAGGTCTTGTGTCCTCTTTATTGCCTTGGCCTTCCTATTAGACCTTGCTAAACACTAAATCCTTGTAACATTTTGAATCTTTTACTTTTCGTAGATTTTTTTTTTTTTTGGGGGGGGGAGAGGGGGGTTTCTTAGACCTTTCTAGATTTTTCTAGGTTAGTTGTGCTTTTCCCCCTTTTCTTACTCTATCATGAACTTAGATTTTGAGAATTTCTAAATGTGAGGGATTTTTGGTCATTTTCCAAGCTTGATTGAGATTTCAGAATTTCGCATCCCAACTTACCATTTTGAAGTTTCCCCACCCGATATGCAATTCGTTCCAAGTCCCCTTTTCCAATTTCCCTCTATTTTAGGAGTTTGGGGTTTCCCATCCTAACATGCCATTCTGAAGTTTTCCTTCCTAACATGTTATTACTTCCAAGTCCCCTTTTCCCATTTCCCTCCATTTTGGGATTTTTGGGGTTTCTTGCCATTTCAGAATTCCCCTTCTTGGCATGCCATTCCTTCTAAGTTCCCTTTTCCCATTTCCCTCCAAGCCCTCTTTTCCTATTTACCTCCATTTCAAGATTTTGGGTTTCCCGTCTTAGCATGCAATTGGACTTTCCCTTAATGGTATGCCATTCCTTCAAATTTCCCTCTTCCCATTTCCATCAATTTTAAGTTTTTGAAGTTTCTCATCACAACACGTCATTTTGGAGTTTCCCTTCTCGACATGTCATTCCTTCTAAGTCCCCTTTTCCCATTTCCCTCCAAATCTCCTTTTCTCATTTCTCTCCATTTCGGTATTTTAGGGTTTCCCATCCTAGCATATGCCATTTCGGGGTTTCCCTTCCCAACATGTTATTCCTTCTAATTCCCCTTTTCCCATTTCCCTCCAAGTGCCCTTTTCCCATTTACCCTCCATTTCGGGATTTCAAGGCTTCCCATCCTAGCATGCCATTTTTGGAGTTTCCCTTCCAAAAATGCCATTCCTTCAAAGCTCCCTTTTCCCATTTCCCTCCATTTTGGGATTTTGGAGTTTCTCATCCCAACATGCCATTTTGGAATTTCCCTTGCCAACATGGCATTCCTTCTAAATCTCCTTTTCCCATTTCCCATTATTTCTGGATTTCAAAGTTTCCCATCCCAACATGTCATTTCAAGATATCAAGATACTTTTACTCTCAATCCTTTGGCATGTGTTTTCTCAAAACTTTGTCATTTGAATAAAAAAACTACCTACCTCCCTACATGACCCAGAAGATCATTGATGGTCTCAAATGGGCACAATTATATAGGGGAAGACTTTTAACCGCCTCAATACATGTGGACCCCTTAGAGATATGGTTTTACAAAAACATTAATGATCTAGTAAGGTTTTGTCTATAAATTTGTCTACATGATAGAATGTAATATATCTCGAGGGGCTTTGAACTTAATTGTTGTTTCTCTCTTGCCGCATTTGTTGGCATGATTGTAACAAGATTTGATTAGTGTGTGATGGGCATTCTAAAGCATTGCAAACTCTTTTGTAATGCTCTTATTTTGTAAAATGTGAGGTATTGTTGATCTATAAGGGATAACTAAGTATGTTCATTTGCAAGTTTCCTTATCTTTTGGAGTGTCTATACAATCTTTGCTCCATTTCTTGATTGGCAAACATGTTCTCATCCTCTTCACAAGTTGAGAGTTTGTTGCCCAATGGAGTAGGCACTAGTCTGATTGGTGAAGGGTTAAACACCTTTAATTATAATCATCTTTCTTGTTAGTTGTAGCAATAGTTGGATTTCACCCTGCCTATATTATTCAATATTGTAAACTATGTCATATCTTGTGCTGTCTTAAAACTGATATGTTGTTGGAGGATCAGGCTGGTATGTTCTCCCTCTTACTCATGCATGCAATGTTAAGTACATTCATTTGTTGGGGAATAATACAGCTGTTATATTTTGATGCATGGTAAGAGTGAATTATTATCTTCTTATGGAAGGTCTTGTAAGTTTGTAAGTAATCAATGCTGACTTGAACTTAGTGACAAATCTTGAAGTCCATAGCATTTTGGGTATGGTTAATTGAAGGCCTTGAGTCTAAAGGTTTATTTCTCTTTAATTGTCCCATAGTAGAAACCTCGGGGAATACCCCCTTGGCCTTACCAAGCCTAAAGCTGAAGGTGAGTTTACCCACTCACAAGAATTGGTCCATTCATGCCACCATATGAACATAAGCCTTGCCCACCACCTTTGTTGACATATCCCTGGCTTTAGGTTTTGGAGCTAGTCTTTGGGATTTCTAAAGGCACATGTTTGAGCACCAACAAAATAGTAGAGTAGGAAGTCAACTAAGTAGTCGGTGGCAAGGATTCATAAAGCTAGGAAATGAGTAACATAGTGACAACAATCAAGAAAATAGGAATTATGGTAAAAGAGAAGAGGTTGGTAATAATCGAAAGTATGAGGTGAAGAGTGGGAGTGACCAAGCCATCTCTATTCCCACCACGGAGGCCATCTTGCTTTAGCTCTCTTCTGAATTGGGAATTGAGTATCAATCCAATCCTTGGGACTCTTTACACTTTGGGAATTGAAATTTTAAAAGGATTAAAGAAATAATTATTTCTTCTGGGATTAATCCAAAGGAAAATAGACTGAATACAAATGGGTCAATGGGGAGGCGGATACCCTTCATTAGCTCTAGACATTATCACTTCAAGGATGCTGATCCCTACCAACTAGAGAATATTCTCTTTTAAACCTACCATGAAACAAGGTGATTCTACTAATTGTTTTATTGGTCATTGTTTTATTGGTGATCATTTGGATAGCCACTTAAGTGCATAGAGCTCTTGTTCCAAATTCTTTGTGTATTAAAACTCATTTCCAAAAGGGATATTTGAAGCTTGCATGGATTGGTGGTCAACAAGACGGTTATGCTCAAGAGGGATGTGGGTCACCATGATTCAGTCAAAGATCTTGCATTTCCTCTAAGTTCCTCAACAAGGTTTTCCAGCCACCAGTTATCTGAGGTAGAAAAATTCCAGTAGCAGAGGTAGTTAACCAACATTTGTGAATCAGTCTCAAACGAGATTGGAATTTATATCTCTTAACCAAACATAGCAATTGATATTGGTAGGCACTGTCATATTATTCAATTGGATCCTTAGTCCCACAAGAAACCATACTTTCGGGCTGGAATTTGTGATTGCTAATAATTCTATATGTCCCCACATGGCAAAGATTGCTATGATAACAACCTTACCAGCACCTCAATAAGAGACTGCATAAAATATTGATAAATAATCATAAATCTATTGCATGCTAGCAAGAGAAGTTTGTAACTCAGAAAATAGATGGGTTAAAGCTTATTTTTCTTTCTGCAGTCCTTTGTGCATGCCACAATTAAACAGTTGGTTACTAGCTTATATTTATCTTTCAATTAATGCTCATAATAATCTACATAAATTTTTTGCATTAATTTTATGCTCTTAAGAATTTACATTTCTTCATTAACTTTTAGCAATATAAGGTAGAAGTAAAAAAGATTACCTATATTCTCATATAGAATTAGATTATCTCAGTATTAATGCAAACGAGATGTGTTACTTTAAAAACAAATGCCTACTTGTTCAGAAGTAGCCATGGATCCATGACAAGTTAACAATAGAACTCTGTTGGGATCTCCTAAAAGAGGATGTGCCTTGAGCTGATCCCTCATAGCATTGATATCATCCCAGCCTGTCATGAATACCAGCACAGCCCCTGGCCTTTCTTTTCTGCAAATATGGCATAAGATAGCCTCTATTAGATTGAAACCTATGGAATCAGGGGTCCAGCAAGCCAAAGAATCTCGAGTCCTAGAACTGTATCTTTCAAAATTAGACTTTGAAAGAGCATCCTGTACAGTACCATGAGGCATCACAAAATAGTAAGTTCCATGCATATATATTATGTACCAATTAGAGAAACCAAATGAAAACTAATGCTTTATTTTTTATTTTAAAAAGACCAAACCTCAACAAGGGATGTAAGCTGGTTCTTCCTCCTCCGAGATAATACTTGCTTCTGCATTTTCCACATCTTTTCCTGGCCATAATCATCAACTTGATTAAATGAAGTCAACTTGTAGCCTGTTGTTTCCAAAATATCCTCCAAGAAATGCGCTCTCACTGGGTAAGTAAAACCCTGTAAGTGAAGACATAAAAATGATTAAGTGGCACTGTTATCTTAAATTTGGTGAAATACAAATTAAGAATGAGAAGCCACCTGCTGTCCTACAGAATTGAGTATTGTCATAAATTACTGGAAATATATGAAACTGCTATATACAAGATTGAACTTCTATAAGAAATTTGTCTACATAATTTTTTTACTCTACTATTTTAGGCAGACATTTGACTGAGGGTTCCTAAGCATTACTCTAACTACATGGCAGAGTCTATAACATACTCTATAAGTAACAAAAGGCTAGATCATATCTAAGAGCTCTATGACACAAATTTCCTAAGCATTTCATACCTAATTGATGCAAATTCTTTCAGTATGATACAGAGTAAAAGGAAGTATACAAAGCAATCTCAATGTCAATAGCCTTAAAGAATAAATTCAATAAACCAAAAAGCTACTTTGTCAACAATGACAAGCAGCAAAAGAAAAATATTGAAAGAGAGCACAAGGAATTCATCTCCACCAGTACATATGAAACAAGCATCATCCAAAAATGATCAAACTTATTATCACAAGGGTGAACAAACCATGACATTTTTTCCAATATGATGCAAATCTAAGATATTGTTTTTATCATAGTTTGCAAACTTGGCAACTTCGCACTGAACTTGTGAGAACTCGACAGTTGTTCTGTTTAGTAACTCACCAGAGATACAAGTGCCAGGTTCTACAAAGAAACTAGTCAGTTTATTGTGGCTTTCTTGGAAAGAAGCACTTGACACTCACAAACTTATTATGAGTTTTCTCTGCAGACTAAGCCACCAAAAAATATTTGAAGACCCTTCATAAAACCCTGATTTTGTGCACTTTTTGTTAATTTAATATTCAGCAATTAGGATGTTAGCGGCATCAATTGCTTGACAAGCAATTGATATAATTGATTATCAAATGATTGAAAGAATCTATCAATGGTTGGTTAAAAACAATAAAACTATGAAAAATGTAATGCACCATGTAGGTCTCTCTGGCCTCAAAGGCTTTGGTTTTGAAAAGAAAAAACATAACAAAAACAGGAATTCTCCCCTATTTGTATGAATTCTTCAACAATTTCTATTCTCCCAATTAACTATAGAGTGATTGAATTTCATTTATGCTTTTGGTTTTCCAAGTCAATCCTGATTGAAGAAATGCTACTATGATCAAAATCATAGTTACAAGACTCACCAAAATCTGGTGAGTCCTTAGCCAGTTGAGTTGAGCCAAGGCAGCACTTATGACCCGGGTACTCGATGAGTCTGGCCAAACTTGCTGAGCTCAATGAGGCTCATCATCAAGACACGATATTTTCAGGAAAAGAACACCAGTTTCCCTAATAAAACTTCTTTTTTATCTATGAGCAAAAATTTGAAGATGAAAATCAGGCTTGTCTTATGTAAGGAAGCTTTTAGATCTACCCTTAAAAAACAATTCTGAAATGTGGAGAGGAAATTGCTGATACAGATGGCCAAGAGACCAAGTCATCACATACTATATTTGTTGAAGTATGTCAATAATGGATCAATAGTTGTGTGCTAGTAAACACAGAATTTCCATTTGTTATGGGAGTTATCACTTTGAGATAATTAATTATATCTTAATTTCGTTTGTTTTTGCAGCTTCAAGAAAAGGACTGAAAACATGAAAGAGAAATTCCACACACATCACTACATATAAGAAATATTATAACATGCTTTTGTATTGTGATGACATTTATATAATCCACAAGATAAGCTAGAGTGACATGGATAAAGGTAGGCTATAATATGTTGTCTTGAATAAACAAACACTGACACTAATATATGTATGGCATCTGAATTCTTTGAGCTTGGTTAAAAGAAATAAAATAATGAAAAATGACAATGCGCCATGAAGGTATGTTTGATCTCAAAGGCCTTAATTTACGCATAGTGGTGGGCACCACCCTATATCATGACAAGAAGCATGCCAAGGCCGCTACCCCCTGACTCTGCGAAGGGCGCTACCTCTCAACCTCATTGGGGGCTACCACCCCCAAACCCTCACTCTAATTTACAAAGCAAAAAATAAAATAGATTTATACTTTTAGTTTTTCGAGTCAATCCCAATCCTAACTAATGCTCATATGGTTGTAGTAGCATTGTAGTCTTATTTGAAATACAAGTGCAAAACCCCACACAAAGCTAGTGATATTGGGCCAAGTGAAACAAGCTCCTCTCTACCATAGTTCATGACTCCATGTTGTGATTTTTATTTTTGATGCCATGGATATCATAGTCCATGAGTTTAAAAAATCTGCCCTTGGTCACTATTTTTTTTTTATTATTATTCAATTCACAACTACCAACTTAACCGACCAAGCATTTCCCATCTAAAACTTCTCCATCCACTTGTATGCTTACACTCAAAGTGTTAAGCTTCCCCGGTTAGGATCATCCATAGACCCAGACCTAAACCTCTTGCCAAAGTATCCCCTTTGGAAAATCAGAGGCTTCATAGTTCTCACACCACTATTAGAGAAAGTTCATCCTCTCCTCTTGTATGAGACCTTTGATCTCGCTTTTAACTCATGACTATTAATTAAGAGTAAGCTTTCAACTTAGTTGAATTATAATAGAACTATAACAACTTGCCATCAAGTGATGGCCGATACCAAACATTACCAATCATTAGTATACATACACACAATTACACATAGGGTTCTTATTATTTCATAATACCAAGATCATACACAATGATTGTCTCGAGTGTACATCGCATATACACAAGGTAACTAGCTCATACTCATTGCAAGTACAATAGTGACTAGCTTATACGCACAACACAAGTACAATAGTGATTGGCTCATACCCACATCACAAATACAATGGTGACTAGCTCAAACATACATCACATATATCCGATGTGATGATCCACACAATACATCACATGTTCGCATAAAGAACAACTAGTAAAGTGGAAATGGATGCAACCTACTACATCCCACTACCTGATTCACCATCATATAAGCCCGTCAGTACATCTCACTTGGAAAAGGAATGTTGGTGCATCCCATACTACACTGTGGGTCCCATCCTTTTCCCAATCCACCGCTATCTGTAACAACAATCAAGCAGCCCATGCAACTTGATGTCATCACTAGCAAGGGCATCAGTAACAATGTGCACAAAACTCGAGGCAATTTACACAATGAGTAACTAACACATCCATAATGGCTAACTAAAACTCGTCCACAGTGCATCCCAAATAGAAAAGGAATGTCGGTACATTGCGCACTACACCGTGGGTCCATCCTTTTCCCTAGTCTTCTACACCATTAGGGAACTGGGAAGAGGATCTAGTGTATCCAATACTACACCGAGGGCCCATCCTCAATCCCAAAGATTTCCACAAGTAGTGAACCAACCTAACCCGATGGATTCCACTTTCAATCACCTATAGGCCACCGATAAGAAGTCTATCCACATAGTAAGAAGTAGCTACCACCTTGTGACCTTAGTGATATTGTCAGCTATCTTCTTCACAATCCCAAGTAGCACTTGGCATCAGTCACCCCCATGCTATAGGTGACATCCTGCTAACCTTTTCGATACAACAATTAGCTTTGGTTACCATTACCTGCGAAGTAGGGTAACTACCTGTTGTACCCCAAAATTAAAATTTTTGTTACACTTAGACATTTTGAAGAAATGAGTAAAAGTCTTGTTAAATCAATCAAAAAGGTCAAAATTTGGGTGTGCAGGTCTTGCATGAGGGATTAAAACGCAAAATTTTCAAAATCTAACGATCTGGGTCTGCTCAGAGCAGCTTAATCTACAAAACCCAAATCTCAATTTTTCATCCCTACTTTTAAGGAAAACTGCTATTTTTAGAAATTAGTAACTTTTTCTGGGTTTTTCTGGGTTTCTTTTGAAACGGATACTGGCAAAACTTTCTAAAAATAGAAAGTTGGTCCGTTAGGGTTCAAACTGATTTTGATTGGCTCAAAATACGTCCATATTAGGCTTGTGCATTCAGAATCTCAAAATAATCAGTTTTGCCCTAGTGGGTCTATTCTGCTTTTTCAGAAGCATATCAGGAGCTATGAGGTCATCAATGGAGGTCAGTCAGCTGCCAAGCGTCAGATTCAACACTCAGGCGTTCAACAGGAGGCGAGTCGGTGAGCAAGCACGAAGAACAAAGGAGAAGGTGAAAATTGTGAAAATTTTCTAACACTGGTTGACTTGGGCACCCCAGGTGAGAATAGGCGCCCATCTTTTTGGGGCATTAAATGATGAAATTAGGGTTTGCGCCTCCAACCAAAGTTGCTCGGTTCTCTTCCAGCTCCGCAGCAAGTCTGACGGTGCAATCAACAAATCATCCAGTCACCCAGGATTCAAGGCCAAACAAGGGAGATCCAAACTGAAGTTAGAATGAAAAAGAATGAAAATTATCAAAATTTGACTAACAGGGGAGATCCAAACTGAAGTTAGAATGAAAAAGAATGAAAATTATCAAAATTTGACTAAGTCTGGGAACTTTGGGTGCCCCTGGTGAAGAAGGGTGCCCAGCTTTTTGGAGCACCTAACTTAGCAGTTAGGGTTTGAGAATATGCTCAATCTTTTAAGTATTCAGCTAGCTTCGCAACGCCTGTCTCCGTCAGAGCATTCGACTGTCCAATCTCCAACAGATTCAGATCAAAGTTGAGGATACAGAATGAAGGTTTCAAACTCTGAAGGATGGAAAATCAAAAAAATGGCTAAGTCTGGAAGGTTTGGGTGCCCCAGGAGAGAAGAGGCGCCCAAGTTTTCAAGTGCCTAAACAGATAAATTTGTAGATGTGGCTCTAACGTGATTTCTTCGGATTTGATCAGGCTCTCCAACAAGATATTCAACGCATCAATCGGAGTTTGCAGTTGCCAATTACGAGAGGCTGAACATAGGGTGAACCAAGAGTGAAATTTCAAAATTCAAAATGTCATGTCCCCGAATTGGAGGTATAGTGATTTAATTAAATTATTTAATTAAGTTGTCCAAATTATTCATATTTATGAGGATAGTTTAATTAAATAATTTAATTAAATCACTATACCTCCAATTCGGGGACATGACAGTCCTCCCTTCCCAAAGATTGCTTGCCCTCAAGCAATTTGCACTGCTAATCCAACTCGACTGCCAAACACCTGATGCCCGAATGGAGGATCACTGCACCTGTCAATTGCCACCTGGATCCCAAGTGAAGATTTGTGTAATGTCCCTTTCACCACCAAGTAGCTCCTGCAGCACTAGCAGAACTTGCTGAATCCACTCAATAGCTGATGTAAGCAATGCCAAATATGGATGTGCAATGGAACTCCAAGTAGGACAACCATCAATCGATGAAGACTCTGAGAAAATAAAATCACCAACCAACAAGTAGATAGCTGCCCTATCATATGAAATAGGTAACCAATCCAAAGATGAGTTGTAGATGCCTTCATTACCTTCCAAGGACAACTCTTGAGTGGCTGATCCACTAAGAGTGTCATCACTAACATCATCAACCTCCTCAAGAGAGTGATCAACCTTCCCAACACATGAAGAAACCTCAAATTGTACCAAGTCTTTTGATTGACCAAGCTTATCAACCTCATCACAAAGTGCATCCTTCCTTTGAGTAAGGAGTCTTCTAATGCTATCAATTCCTTTTTTTCTTGCCAAGTTGGAAAGATTGACTTTTTCTTTCACATCTTGAAGATGTTTCCTTGCATTGGCAGCCACCAACTTAGCCTCTTGGGCTTTCCTCAACCATTCTTTGTTCATCTCTTCAGACCCCCTTACTTCTTCTATGCCAAAATAAACAAAATCAGTCCTTTTTTGCTTGATGTTTTCATGTCCAATAATTGGTGTATGGCTGCCATCCATGGTTGCTATCATGTCATTGGCTTGATCATGAACCAAGGCTCCTATCTCTTGAGAATGTTGAGACATCATGCTGCTGTCTTCAAACCAATTTGTAATCATATCATGCCATTGTAGAGTGCCACCTTCATTGTGTATAGTTGAATCACTAGTGGCTGCTCCACTAAGTAAAGGATCAACTATTTCAACCACCTCTACATTTTGAATCTTCAATGGATTTTCATTTATCAAACCACAATCTGATTCTTCACTCAATGAAACATCACAAGAAGACTTATCTTCATGTAGCTGCTCCAAGGTGTCTTCCTTCTTCTCTTGCTCTTCTTTACTCTTGAAGTTATCATAGAGTGTAATGTTCTCTTTAGGATCAGCAGTATGCTAGTCACTAACTGCTGAAAGTTCATCATGGAGACTTTTAGATACCTCTCCTATAGATACTTCAAGCTGCTCCTTCCTTTTTCGTAGTGTGGTTTTCCATGACTCCAAACTTTTCCTGGTAGAAATGTGTTGTTGAATCAATGGCTCCATCCAAACGTCCTTTGACTTGAAGAAGGGAATTTCATTTCTCATCTCTTGGGGAAGTGTAAGGTACACTTCATAACGAGAAATTATATCATCCATGGAATCCATGACTTCACACTGATGTTCCCCAACAAGCTGGCAAGATCCAAGCTCTGATACCACTGTAAAGTGCAATGCCAAATCTGATCCAAAAACACTAATTTTCTGCCCTTGGAATTTTGACAAACACTTTGCTTGCAACTTCCAACTTGCTGATAATAAGTTTCAGATTGTATTTGAAATGCTTTTGATGAATACAAATGCAATACAATTGATTCCCAAATGTTTCCAAGCATCTAGCAATGTCCTAAGATGATGTGCAATGTGTTTTTGTACCTTTTGAATGCATAAACATGAAAATCTGATATAAAAAGTAAACCTACAGCCAAGGAACATTTCTACAAACATTTGGCATGCAAACTAGTTTAATACAATGCAACTATATATGAGAGACATTTTGACAAATAGTTGGCAAGTAAACTCCTTATCACTCCAACTTGGTATTGAGAAGATATGAAAGGAATTACAAGCTGTTCACGAGTTGCAATCAGACCTTATACAATGGACTTTAACTCACTAATACTATATGCTAATGACTGAAACTCAATGCTTAATTGCTATGACTGAGTTTACATTGCATAAGCAAATTTATTGCTTTCTAGATGACTGAAATTACATTTATGATATGCTGGTTACATTTGATATGAACTCTATATGACTAGATGACTGTAAATGCAATGCAACAAAATGTGGAACCTGGAAATTCTGTAGCAACTACCATAAAATGATTCGATTCCCTTTATTGAAGATGTCAATTCCTTCAAGAATGTTGCACCAATACTCTTTGACCCCACACGACCCTTGGAGAATTTTATTGGAATTTTTACAGCCTTTCTAAACCAAAATCGCCCCTTCATAAGAGGGTCGCCCCTGCTCTTGCCTGGCAATATTTTAGAAAAATAAATACAGCCTCTAAGCTCCTCAAATTTGTTATGAAAATGATTGCCAACACCAAAGGAAGCAATCCCTCAAGTGCCCACAAAATTATATCTCCTTATTGAAGAGCAACGAATGAAAATGTGATTTCTCTCATGGCTGATCTGTAGACTGAAACACAATTGCAGACTTCAAATAACTTCCCAAACTCTTCCAAAAATGATTGCAATTAGCACAATGAGAAAGACTGAAGTATCTTCCTCCACTATCCAACTAGGGTTGGTGTTGCACAACCGAAATTGGCACTTAACCAGCTAGGTTTGGTCTTTCACAAACGAAGACTGGAAAACAATAAGCTAAGCATTCAGCTTCAGCAGTGTAGTAGAAAAGTGCTTGCAACTCCAAATGTCCAAATGCATAGCCCAAGCCTCTTCTTATACTTTTTCAACCTCTCACCAAGAGACTTCTAGAAGATTCTTGAATATTCCTTAAGTGACTTTATTATTTTATTATTTTATTATTAAGTCACTTTTTATTACTAAATTAATTAATTAATAAGTCATCCCTTTTGATATTTTATTTTATGGGAATAACTTAATAAATAATTAATTTAATAACATCTCTTGATTTAATTAAATCATCAATTAAGCTATCCTCATAAATATCAATAATTTGGACAACTTAATTAAATAATTTAATTAAATCACTATACCTCCAATTCGGGGACATGACACAAAAGCAAACATAAAAGAAGTGAAAAATATTCTAACTCTAGAGAGTTTGGGCGCCCCAACTTGCCAAGGGCGCCCAAGCTTTTGAAGGCTCAAAACTCACTGTTTGATGAAGTTTCTCCTAGGAGACCCCTCTCAATATCTCCTCAACTTCGCAACGAGCATAACCATCAATCAATTTGATGCCCGGATCACCAGATTCGACAAGATCATCTGTGGAAGAAGAGTTAATGAAGAAATTGAAGATCATAAAAATGGCTAACTCTGGACATAATGAGTGCCCCTGGAGGAAATAGGCTCCCATGAATTCGAAGGTCAAAATGAAATTTTAGTCAAAGACGCCTACAAAACAATCTTCTCAGAACGGGTCAAGCTCCGCGATGAATCATTCAGCTCGCTCATCAGATTAGTCTGCAAGTCGGAAATCGAGGTCAAAGTAGGGGGTCAAAGTTGTGAGAAGTTGAAAATATCAAAAAATGACTAACACTGCTTGAAGTGGGCGCCCCTAGCCAAGAAGGGCGCCCAACTTCTCATGCCTTAGTGAAATTTGCAAAATTTTCAAGAAATTTGAAAATTGCAAGAGGATGAGGACGTCTAAGTTCAATGAACAGAGTTTTTAGGGTTTTGAAGATGAAAGCAAAAGAAAGCAAACCTAATTCAAACCCTAAGTCTATTTAACACCCTCTTCAATGTAATTTTCATTATTTTTGCAGCTAGCATTCAAAGGAGAAAATTGGAGCAGCAAGTTTGAAGAATTTTTTCAAGATTCAAAAGCTCAATTTGCTGGTTATTCATCAAATTTTTCAGATCAGCAACATAAACCCTTGCTTTTTCATTTTTTTTATCCAGAAGATCAAATTTTTCAAGGAGAAGGCCAAGGTTTTCAAATTTTCAGCCATCTGGGTCTTATCACCTCATTCTTTTGAAGAAATTTTCAAGAGCTTCATCAAGTTGCAGCAGCTGCTTTTTGCTTTGCATGTCAGTGAAATCCTCAATGCATTCAATTTTCAATCATCTGAGTCCTCTCAAATCAGTCTTCTGAAGAAAACCCATCTCACAGCTTTTTTTTCAAAGAAAGTTTCAAATTCTAGGGTTGGCTGCTTTTTTTATCAGCCATCAGTATTTTGCAAATCTAATCAACTGGGTTCATTTCTAATTGCATTCTGAACAAAACCCAGGAGCCATCTTTTTTCATGAAAAATTGAAGAAATTAGGGTTTGTTGCTTTTTCAGTATAAAATCAAAATTTTCAAAAACGGACGATCTAGGTTGTCTTGCAACAAAATTCTGAGCAAAACCCATATCTCAGAAAAAAATTCAAAAAGTTTGTCCATTGGAGCAAGAAAATCAGCATTCTAAAAATAGTAAGTTGCTCAAGACTTGTCTAAACCTAGGCGAGTTTACAGTCGTTCTTCAAGGTTTCCGAAATGGAGTACACTCCCAATGTTTTCAAGACTGAATCAGCTCTTCATCATGATTACATCAAAACAGCTGAGACAGACTTGCATCATATCAAGCTGATGTTTGATCTACACACTTTGGAGAGCGCAGGCAACACTACCATCAGGAACCTAGGACACTTTGGACTCCTCGCAGCAGCGTCTATCCCTATATCAGTTCAAAGTCTTGAGTTCGTAATCACTTGCATCAAGCATTACAACCCGGCTACAAGGGAGATTCAATCA
Organism: Sequoia sempervirens; assembly: GCA_007258455.2. Taxonomy (NCBI): domain Eukaryota; kingdom Viridiplantae; phylum Streptophyta; class Pinopsida; order Cupressales; family Cupressaceae; genus Sequoia; species Sequoia sempervirens. The sequence continues at coordinate 125,516 of VDFB02252196.1, forward strand.
ATTGATGGCAGATTGATTTGTAGTTTGAAGCCTGATATGATCGAGAAGTGTTTTTCCATTCCCCCATGGCCTGAAAGCGTCACTATCTCAAAGGGTGAATGTGAAAGGATATGGGAAATGCACAAAGACAAATATAGCAAGAAGATTGCATAGAGGTGGATGAAGGAGAAACATAAGACTTTGCCTAAGAACGTCGGGCGAGGAGAATTCAAAGATGAGATTGCCATCATAATCACCTTGCTCAACAGGGGCACTGGATCAAAGGATGCTACCAAGTTTCAGCCTTGGATGTTTTACGCCATACCCCACATCATGAAGAAGACCGAGTTCTATGATTGGCCTACCTTGATCAGTGACAGCCTTCATCAGCAGATAACAGAATACTTCCAGTTTCATGAATTCCATATGGTTTCTTACCTAGTATACCCGGTGGCCTATCAAGGTCAATTCAAAGGGTTGAACACCAAGGGATCATTGAGCGTGCAGCATATCTACAACTATTATCCTCAGCTGGAATTCATGAAGTCACTACATCACTACAAGAGAGTGAACGAGGTTTTTCTGATGTACACAGTGCGGGACCTGGACAATGAATTGCACGTCCGTATCTCTTCAGTTGCCAGGGCAGCGATGGCAGAGTGGGCAGATTGGTTCATACAATTTCCTACTTTCACCTATCTTAGAGTCTATGGCTATTCAGGTGCCCCGCTCATGCTACCAAGGTACCCGTCAGACGAGGTCATCTTCATGGAGTTCTTAAGGCAAGCCCACGATGTCCACGCATTCTTGAGGAATAAAAAGAAACCCTCCCTCAATTTTCCATTAGGGCTGGGAATCTATACATGCAGGACTGCTGCAGATGCTAAGACAATAGGAGATGAGTTAGACAAACTCGGCCTCAAGCCTTACAGCGAGAGATCATCATTTGACCCTCACGGTGTCTACACTAGCCGACTTGAGAAAAACTATGCTCATATATCCGCCCTTGAAGATTTTTGGGCTAATTGTACAGATGAGTTCGAGGTGCGAAGGCGTAGTTACAGCAGGCTCACTCTTCACCAGATGAAAGACTGCTTAAATGAAGACATAGAAGGGTTGTCAAATGATGATGAGGATGTGCTTCTCCCGATGTATACTCAGAAGCAAATTGAAGATCAGCCCCTTCCTCAAGTTAATTGGGCTAATAAAGAGTCCCTCTCAGTTGAAGACAGGACAAGACAAGTCCTTGAACATAGCAAGGTCTTCCTAGTGCTTAAAAGGAAGAAATCCATACCAGCAGCAGAGCCGCCAAGAGTATAGCCATCACTTCCCTCCTCTTCTAGAGCACAATCAAAAGGGAAAGGCGTAAGTCAGTATCAAGATGCTGTGATGGGCAGCAGGTCAACCAAAAATGTAAGAAGAAGGTTAGACTTCTCAGGCATAATCATACAGGAGCCAGCAACAGTTGAAGCAGAAGCTCCTCCAGAAGAGCCTGTACCTCAGAAGGAGACAGGAGAAGCGCCCTTAGCACATGACTCCATACGACTGACAGGGTCTTCGCCAATCCACATCGACCTTGATATTGAAGATGATGAAGAAATTACAATTGTACCTCCTAAGGAAGTTAGTAAAGATACTACCGTGTCTTGGCTTGAGAACTCCTTGGGAAGGGTAAGAAGAAGGCCTTCATATCAGGTGAATTTTGATGACCTTCATAACATCTATCAGGAACCTCCTAAGAAGAAAGCAAAGAAGCAAGTTCACTTTGATAGGAATCTTGATAACGAGATAGTCATGGAGACTGCATTACCCCCAGATTACAAGAACAGTGATGAGGTGAATATGGATGACTTCGTGATGGTCAAGGCTAATCTTGGTAGAAATACCAGACATGCAAATGTGAGTCTATTCAGAGTTGTGTCCGAAAGTCTTCAGGAAAGAGTGCTCAAGGATGGAGAGGACAAGGCAGCCCTCAAGGCTGAAATACAGCAGCTCAGGCTTTACATTTCTAACCTTGTTCATGGTTCTTCACAGGCGACCCAGCTGCTGCCCCAGGTTTTAGAGACACTAGCTGATCATCATCAATTGAGACGGCTGATCATTTGTGGGAAAGAAACTTAGGAGTGGATCGAGAGTTTCATTGTCAGAGGAAAGGAGATCTTGGCACGAACGTTTCAGTTGAGGGAAAACGCTCATGAGCTACATCAAGGTACCCAAGGGTTTGAACAAACAGTGGCTGAAGTAAAACCAAGGCATGAAATCATCATTTCTGATTTAGATACAACCTATGGTTCAGCAGTTTCAAAAGAACACAAGAGGCAGATCCTTGCTTGGAGAGAGCGTCATGTTTTCAAAGTTAAAACTTACGAGAGGACATCCGAAGAGTTTATTGCCTATAGACAAAGGGCGATCGAAGCTCTTCTTTTCATCAGTGAGTTTGTCACAGAGATTCCTTCTTGATACAGTCTTGAAGATGGTTCCTACGTCGGGCTTGATGAAGTGCAAACTCAATTTCAGAGTGTTGTTCGCAGCTGTGATGGCAGCATGTTACATCCCGATTTTATAGCTACTATTGTATAGGGCAATTGATTGTAATGTTTGAATCTTGATGATGAATAAAACATGGTTGATCTCGTTATTAAGTGAATGAGTCCTGTTTAAATGATGGTTTCATTTGATTGTTACTTCTAAATGATTTATACTTGATTAAATGTTGCATACAATTATGGAATAATGTTATTCTAACTTGTGAGATGTTTTTACCTTGTTATGAGCATATGACTGCCGATATCATGTCATGATGTGCAGGTATGAAGACTGTTCCTCCGGACAGAGGAGAGACATCATTCGGGGAGTAACTTGGTCGGGTAAGCAGTAACGAGTATCAAATGAGCATACACACACGTCAGTATAGGTTCTGAGAAACCAAGTCAGTTATGATTGGTATAGATAAGTCATCCTTAGGCTTGGAGTTATGTTTACTTCTTTATGCTTTGAAAAGTGATGATTACTCGTTTGTCTGACTTATTGTGCTTTGACCATGATATGGAAAACCTGAATGGATATGTGTTAATAGGTCAAGTAAGTATGTATATGCATGTCAATACATACGAATGTTCGGCAGATGGATATGCCCATGCGTACGTGTCAACATGATATAAATACATTTACGCGTACACTACGTATTGTGATATACCTAAATATACATACCCACGTTCTCAATTGCCTGTGAATAGTGATATTAATTATATTATTTAATATTGCCTAGGAATTTACATATACAAATACTAACATGTATAAGTGTAAATATTCTGATATGTAAATAAAATATATATATATATATTTAATAATATATAAATATAAATATTTAAATTGTAGTTTTACTTGGAAATATATATATATGTATACTCGTTAATATATTTAAATATTAATATTTAAATATATCAACACATATATATATTTAAGTATATAAATCTACAATAAAGATATATATAAATATATATTTACAAATATATATATTAAGTTAAATAAATTTATGAATCTTATATTACCATGGGTAAAATTGTAATCACCTTAGTAAAATCTTTATTAATGAATTTAGAAATATTTGATTTTAATTTAAAATATGAAATCGATACATGGTAATGATAAGCTTTATATTGAAGTCAAAATTAATATTTTGTTTTTGAACTATGGAAATCGAAATTTTGAGAGAGTTAAGTATCTGAAATATAAAATTCTTCATTGAGTAAAGTCGAAACATTTGTAAATGAGGAAAAAACGTTTTATTTTGTAAAACTCGTGAAAACTACCTGAAGGAAATCGCACACATAATGAAAACGCGTTTGAAATGCACGAGCAGAGAATTGGTATTGAGGATGACGCGAATAATGTTCTTTAGGCAAGTAAAATGGCGACGTGGTGTGTTGCAGTATTGACATCTCATCTGGAACGGATCTTTTGCCTCAATAAAACCCTTAAAAAACTGAAAACGCCTTGAGCTGTCAAAATCCGCCATGTGAATTGACTTATTCTTCTCTTGCTGGCTCTAAGGAGGTCGAATCACCTTCAATTTGATGACTTAGGGTTAAAGAATCCGCCAAATGTCTTTTTGACTATTTCTGGGCACTTGTTGTCAATCCGCATGCCTTCTTAAGTGGAAAACTGTTGCAATTCGGGCCTATATATACACGCCCTTTCATTCATTGAAAATACACACTTTTGGAGCAATCTGAGTTTACTATTTTTATTCCATACCCATTACATTGTACTGCTTGAGTTTCCTGTATTGTTGAGTTTGATAAATTCAGTGAATTATTTCCAGCATTTACCAGTCACAGTGAATTAAGTCATTTTGAGTTTAAAGTGAGGTATTTGTATAGCTGAGTAGGAATTGAGTGGTGGAAACACGTCTGTGAGAAGAGATATAGGAGCTCACTATAGAGTGATATACTTTCATAAAAAGAAGCCATATTTAGCTGAAACTCCGGAAGCTTATTTGAAGAAGAATTTAAAAGAGCAAGTCTGAAAAGAGAAGCTTCAAAATCAGGCATGTATCTTCCTATTATATAACTTTTGATAAAGTGTTGTTTATTTTGCGTCTTGTGATCGTTGCTTTCAATTAGCTTTAATAGGAAAGAACTAATTCGATGAATAAAGCAATGCATTAAAGGAGAAAATGTGTAAAGGATTCAATGATTAGGGGGAAATTGTGAAAAAGGGATTATTTGGATAAAGAGCTTAAGGGATTAGATTATTTCTCTTACATTAAAACGAAATAATGGAAAAGATAAAAGGGAAGGATTTATTTGCATTTTGAATGGTTATTGCATGTTGTGTATGATCTCTATATATGGAGAATACGTAGATGTACTTATTATCTACTAGGATCGAAATGATGGCAGAATCAAGTAAAGTCTTTTAGCTTAAGTTATTAGGATAACTGAGACAAGTACAGTACTCCTAGGATAAAGAATTCCTAGTTAGGAGGATTGATACAAGACACTTGAATACTGTTTTCATTTCTAGTAGGTTCTGTTGTACCCAAACCAAATTTTTTGCTTCATCAAGGCATTTTGCATTTTAAAGTCTAAATCTTGCTAATTTGATGTAAAACACAGTTTTGGGCAATGTCAAGCATGGAGTAGTTGTCAATAGTTTGTCGGTCAAAGTCAGTTATATTGAACAAAACCTGAAGCAGAGACTCAAAATGAAGATCTTCACGACGAAGGAGCATCTCATGACGACATTTCATATTGCAGACGGTATTTTCAAAGATCGAAGCAGAGTTTTTAAAGATCAAATCATGGAGATTTCTCAGAGGAAAAGCCCAAAAGTGCAAGTATAGCTCAGGGGCGCCCAACTTATTGAAGGTCAAGAATCTGGTTAAAATGTTCAAGCATCCAGTCAATCTCTTCAGAATTAGTCTGGCTATCCGTTGAGCTATCCAGCGAGGCGTTCCGAGACTCACAGCTCCGGCAAATCGCGACAGAAGTTAAAATCCCTAAATTTTAGGAGATGAGAAATTTGTCTTTTCCAGGCAAAAGCGCGCCTCTAGCTTGAGGGCGCCCATCTTGAAGCAGGGGTAAATCTCGACAGTTTCGATGCCGGATGCAGTCAATTTGTTCACAACTAGTCTGCTTATCCGACGAGATATCAAGCGAAGTCATCCGATTCTCAGAGTTGGTGATGCGTCCAAAGATCAGCTTAAAATGGAGTTTTCACGTTTCGAGCTTCTCGTTTATGCCCAGTGCAAGTACAGGCCAGGGGGCTGGCTTAAAGGACCCTCCAAATGGCATTATTTGAAGAATCTTCATAACATCAGTAGTATTCTAGCCTCCGCAACATCTTCAGCTTGTCGATCCGACGTTCCGGTGGTGTGGCGGAGATTCTACCAAACATTTTTACGGGCGGACCAACAAATGGTTTTTAGTGTATTTCCACAATTCAAGGGCGCCTAGCCTTTAGGCCTGTCAGATGAGCCCGTTCGCATTCGAAGTCTTCACGACTATTGAGCGTAATCAATTTATCTTTCCAACGAGCATAGCCGTCAGCCTTCAGCATTTGGCAGTCGCTCGTGCGTGCGAGGTCTTTGGTGTCATACTACAAAGTGAGGATGTCTAGAAAATGGCTAAGTCTGGTAGCGGTAAACATAAATAAAATACGCACTGGAGTTTTTGAGGTCTTAGAAGCAGTTTTCTTGCCTCAATACCTCCAGGGACTTCTCTTGAGGGCCCTTCTAGCTGTCCGTTAAAACAGATAGTGCCTGAATCGGGTCATCCCAGCTCCAGATGTCAGAGGTCAAAGTAGGGTACTCGGATGGAAGTTTGATTTTCGTCAAAATAACACCAGTGCAACCTAGAGCCAGGGGCGCTTTTGTTTTTGAGGCCCTTAACACAGCTTTCAGGTGTCATAGATACAGCCGTTGGATGCAGAATGTCTCCAGTCATGCAGTGAGCTTCGTCGTATCAGCAGGGTTCACCGTTTGCCGGGCTGTCTGAAGTGTCAGACGGCAGTTTAGGAAAATGGCCAAGTCTGGAACCCGTAAAGCAATTTAATTAGGTGCGCCTAATTTTTCAAGGGGTTAAACGATGGATTTTGCAGTTGTGTTCCCAGCAGACATTTCTTCCTTGTTCAGTAGGCTTTCCGATGAATTCTTGAACAGTCTCAGCATCACCCGGTCATCCGGAAATCAGAGTCGAAGTTGGCGGTCGTCAGATCTTGTCAGCTATTAAATAGGGAGTTAGTAAAAAATGAAGTATCTTGAGCAAATGGACGCCTATGTGCTTAAGAGATGACTTTTCGGAATCAGTAAAGTCAAACGATGAATCTCATAGCTTCAACCAGTTTGTCAACTGAAGTTCAAAATATGCTTGTTCAGAAATGGCGATTTTCTATTTTTAGCGCCGTTGCATGATAATAAGTATTTTATTATTATTTTCAAATTTGAACTTCTAGTCAGTGGCAGTTGAACTGAAAGGCAACCAATCAGAGGATTTCTATTCTGGTTAGGGTTTATGAATTCTTGCAGTCACAATTCAGTGCGAATTCCTTCTTATTTATACATGGCGCCATATTCATTGTTGTTCACAAAGCTTTCAAGAGAAATTCGATTTTCATTAAGGGCAAATTCATCCTTGAGTGAAATTCGTGATTTTCAATTACAAGTTCATATCTTCAAAGACAAATCGAAGTTTATTAAATTCAAAGCAAATTCAAGATAAATTCGTATTTCTTCAAGAAGAGAAGGGCGCATATCTTTAAAGCAAATTAATTCAAAGCAATTCGCAATTCCTTGATTTTCAAAGGCGTATCTCAATTTTCAAAGCAATTCGCAATTTCTTGATTCTCAAAGGCGTATTTCCTTGATTCTTAAAGGCGTATTCAATTATCAAACAAATCAAAAGGCGAAACCTCAAATTCAATACAAATTCGTATTTTCTTCAAAGGAAATTCGAATTTCATTCATTCAAAAGGCGCAAATTTCAAGAGGAGAAATTCGTGGTTTTCAATTCCAAGGCGAATTCTTCCAGTTCAGAGGCAAAATCTACATCAATTCTCAGAGGCGATTTTTCCTAACATATCTTTTTGCAGATTCAAGTTCACAATTATCAGTTTTTCGAAGAAATCTTGGGCGATTTTCACAGAAGAAGACTTCAAAAAACGTCTTTTTCATCCTTTGATCTCAGATTTCTCACAAAATACAAATTGCATGTTCCTGAAATTGGCGAATTTGGCAAGTCTCAGTATCTGGATCATTCTTATATAGTTTTCTCGAGTTAAATTTGTGCGTTTAATTTTTCATGAATTTTTAGCTTCAGAACATTCGTTCTCGAATTGCTAATTTTCTCAAGTGGAAAATCTTTGTACAATCAAGTAGAAGTTGAATTTTCGCAAATCTGACGTTCTGGGTTGTCTTAGAATCCTTTTCTGGACAAAACCCATATCTCGGATTTTTCGCTGAAAATAATTCCTCGAAAGGCTATTTTTAACTCTCACAGGCTATTTTTAGCTTTCCAGAAATTTTGTCAGAATATAGTCAAGTTCACAGTCAACAGGCAAGTTTTTCAGAATGCAGTTCACTCAGCTCGAATACAGGACCAAAACCGTCCTTACCCATGATTTCCGCAGGTTGGTTGAGACAGATCTTCACAAAGTATTACTAGAAGCAGTGCTAGACCCAGTTAAGATCAGAAGTTCAATCATTCAGAATATTGAGCAGTCTGGTTTACTAGAGGCCGCTTCCATACCTATCTCCGTGCACTGTATTGAATTCGTGATGGCTTGCATTAAGCATTACAATTCTACTACTTTCGTGAGATAGTGTCAGTTACGGACGGTCATTTCGCGATCTCAAACCTTTGGACATCGAAAGGAGTTTTGGCATTCCTCAACACCGAAACGGCCTAGTTGTTTCTATGGAGCGAGTGTGGGCATTTGATGCTGATATGGACAAGTGTCAGAAGAAGATGGCAGAAAGATGGTTAAAACAAGCAAAGAACAGATTGCCAAACAATGTGGGTCGCGGTGAATACAAGGATGAGTATGCGATTCTAATCACACTCCTGAATCGTGTCTCAGGTCAAGAACATGCAAATGTTTTCCAGCCTTGGATGTATTACATTATTGGTCGCATCATTTCTGGGCAGGAGCATTATGACTGGGCATCCTTCATCAGTGACATTCTCCACAGGCAGATCACCGGTTTCTTAGTTGCCCATGAGTTTCACATGTGTTCATATCTCGTGTACTTGATCGCTTATCAGGGTCAGTTCCGAGGACTTAACAGTGGGCATCCTCAGTGTTCAGAAGGTTTATCAGTATTATGATCAGCTTGAGTTCACCAGAGCTGAACGTCATTTCAAGCGTGTTCACGAAGCTTTCTTGACTTATACGATGAGGAACTTGGACCGGGAGTTGCATGTTCATATCTCGGCAGTTGCTAGGGCAGCGATGGATGGATGGGCGGATTGGTTTATTCAATTCCCAACATACACCTACATCCGAGTTTACGGCTTCACAGGAAATCCAGCTATGCTTCCACGTTATCCTTCGGATAAGACAGTTTTTCAGGAGTTCCTAAGACAGATGCATGATGTTCATCGTCTTCTACGCCGCAGGCACAAACCATCACTCAACTTTCCTTTTCGGTTTGGAATGTATTGGTGCAAGTCGACAATTGATGCAAAGATCGCTGGACAAGAGCTTGAGAAATATCATCTTAAGTATCTTGTCGAGAGCCGTGCCTATGACCTTTGGCGGTCATTATCACATTCGCCTTCTTTGGAGGCACATATCCACGAGCTATTCTATGGAGGATTCTTGGGCAAATTCTTGAGATGACTTGAGTTATTGAGGCCGGTCACCGGCCGTTTCTCTCTCTCCGCAGTTACATTTTCTTATGTCGAGAGGATGTGGGAGGTTTATCGATAATGAGGAGAAGTTCTTCCTCGGTTTTGAAGGCAAATCGATACACAGCGGATTTACTTATTGATGGATTAATTAGCCAAGGAATATCATGATCAAAGAAGATCAAGTAGAGTTATTGAGCGGTATGCTTTACCTCGGCGGCCAAGAAGAACAAGGAGGGTAAGTGTTTCGAGGCCGGAGCCATTGAGTGAGTGAAGATCCTTCGTTACCTTCCTCGTCAAAGAGCCTAACAAAGAAGGGAGTAATCCTCCCAAAAGAAGTACAAAGCGTAAAACAATTCAAAGGGGCAGAAGTGACACCCTTTATTCCACATCACGAACGTAGAGGATATCCTATCGAATCGGTTGAGAATTCGGTTCGAGTCGCCGATTACACGAGGTTCAGCCTCAAGTTCTACACCGGTTTGAGCCTTCACCATTCCCAATTCACAGCCGAATTGGATTTAGACTCTCCACCGGTGGGTCTTCTACACGGTATTCACTCTCATGGAACCTCCTGTCGCTAGTGCAGACCCTTCTAGTAGCATTAGCCGAGATCAATCTTGGATCAAAGCTCAGCTAGGAAGGAAGAGGAGGCAGCCATCCTATGTTCTTAATCATTCTGATTTTGATGACATTTATCAGGATGCGCCGGACAAAAGAGTCAAGAACATGGTTCATGTAGAGAAACGACATGGAAGTTAATGCGTTGAAGGCCGCCGCATTACCTCCACCGGAAGAACTTGGCTGAATTAAGATGAGGGATTTTTGGGGAGTTATCACAGTCAACCTTGTAGTGTAGCTACATGGACTTCGGGTTGATCTTCTAAAGTTCTTTGCCGAGAGTGCGAGAATAGGATACTAAAGGCCGAGGATAAGGCAGCCCTCAAGGCTGAAATTAGACAGCTTCGTCAGTATATTTCTAGTCTTGTGCATAGACCCAATGCCATTAGCACACTCCCAGCGATGCTTGAGCCTCCAGCAGAGCAAAGTCAACTCAATCACTTGGTTGCATATGGCAAGCGTTTGGAGGAATGGGAGGAGTTCGTTGCTAGAGGCCGTACTATGCTTACAGAGTTATATCAGTTGCGGTACAATGCACGTGAGCTCCGTCTTCGTCTTCAGGATGAGGAAAGAGATATGGCAATTAACAAACCCCGGGACGAGATTATGATTGCTCACCTGAGTGTGGCTTATGATATAGTCACGGATGCAGAGGACAGAGAGGCTATCTACTCTTGGAAGACACAATTGGTTTTCAGGGTAAAGATAGAGGACAGTTTAGCATCAAAAGTTAGGTGAGTATTGCGTCACTGTTGCCTCCGGTTTGTGGACTTTAGTGTCAGCTTCACCGTCTTGGATTATCGAGGATCCGAGGTAAGGGTGCCTAAATTGGAGCTTACGATGTTGATCGAGCTCAGGCACTCATTCGCCACCATTTTGATGGGAGACCATTGCGTAAGATTACTAAACTACGGTCGTATCGGCGGTAATTCGATGAGGAGCGAAGGGAGTGAGGAGAACCGATCTCAAATCCACGGTGGTGAGGATATGCTGCATCGACATAGCATTCTTCGGCCCAGTCTCATAGCTCGGAATGGTAATCTGATCCAACAATCTCGTTGAGGGATTGATTGCTCGAGATCACGACCAGTAAACTTCAGTTCCCACCTCTCAGGATAGACATTACACACACGAGTTGAACTGAGTGTTACCCTTTCCAGTTAACTCAAGGTTGTCATCACATGCATATCTATTCTGAGACTCGCCTTTCACACTTGGAGTTTCTTTTAGGGTTTTTCGTTAACTGATGGTAGTCTTCCAGTTAACATGCTTTCAATAAGGACGTGCATGCTCGCACAGTTGTCCATTTTTAGATTAGATGTTTCAGTTAAACTAAGGGTAGTTTCCCAGTTAACTGTATAGTTTACTTAATTAGGGTTTGGCGCATAGCTTGCATGCATTGTGAGAACTGTAGATGACACAAGGTGATTTTAGGGTTCCCTATACCTTGATGTATATAAATAAGAGCTTATGCTCATTTGTAAATAACTTTTGCTTGAGAGAGAAATATATGCTGCGCCTACCTTGCCCTCAATATTGCTCTTTTTGGTACTTGTTCATGTGTCTTCACTATTGCAATTGATTGTTATGCCACATAGGGTTTCGAAAGATTGTAATGCTGAATTCTTTCCATAGTTTAGATATATCTGTTTGAACATCTTTATCATTGAAGTCAATTGTTATGCCACATAGGGTTCCAAGAAATTGAGATGATAAATCTGTTTTGTGTTAATTTACCATTGTGATCAATCGTTATGCCACATAGGGTTTCGAGAAATTGCAGTGATAAATCTGTTCTGTGAATCTTTATCATTATAATTGAAGGTTATGCCACATAGGGTTTCGTGAGATTGTGGTGATAAAGGCTGTTTGTGAAGACTTTACTTTTTCAATCGAGTGTTATGCCACATAGGGTTTCATAAAATTGTCTTGGTAAAGTCTTAAATCTGTTTTGTGCCTAATAAGCTGGTTTAGATTGAGATGATAGTTGTGCCACCTTGCCCTCAAGTAGAGAGTCTAAACCCGTTTATCGTCAGTTAATCAAACCTTGCTCCGTTTCCTCTCGCTCTGTTTTCCTGAGGAGATTGGATAGATTAAATTTAAGTTGTAGTTAGTAGATCTGCAAAACCAGAGAAAACTCAGCTGCAACGTATAGGTTCTTTCAAGAAAGCCTTGTGCCTCTACAGCTGAAACAAAAAGACAGGACATAGTTTTAGCTTATTTTCCTTTGCAAGTATATTTGTCAAAGCACGAGGGAGCTTCCCCTCCATAATTTGAAGAGCACTCATTGCGTAGTGTACATAGGCTATTCATAACAACTTCTACTCCAGAGGTGTTAGTTATTACGCCAGGTTCGTGTGATTGTAGGATGTCTGGGATGACAGTTTCACCCATTGAAGGACAAACCTATGCGTAGAGTAAGGAAGCCTTAAGTCAAATCGGCCGAGTAGTGTTTATGATAGATGACCTTCATTCAGTCTTGAATGAGAATACTTTGGCCAAAGTAGTGAAAGGTACGACATCCACCTAGGTGTGAAATAGTTGAGACTACACTGTCAGTTCATTGTGATCAGTACTAGATCGAGATTGTGAAATAGCAAGGTTCTAGTTGTGTAGGACACTGGCACTATGCTCAGTTGGTAATCGTTAAAGGATACCTACCAATCTCTTCTTTGAAGGGAGGGTCGTTCATTGCAAAATGATCGTGCGGGGGACCGCATTATAAGTCCGTGGTTGGCGGAAAAGCGCCCGAGTGATGTTTCTCCTCCACAGCAAGCGGCCGATGTACCAAGATTTGAAAGGACGGACTCCTGGACCTTCTTCCTTCTATTTGTGCAAAAGCTTACGAGCTATGTATGTAACTGTATTACTTTTAACTCTGATTTATATTTGCAATGAAAATGAAATTCATGAGGAAACATATTGTAACTTGTACGTGTTTATCAATAAAGAAAAGAAGAAATTTTATTGTATTATCTTTGTTATATGTTACTTTTACATGTTTTAAGTGGGAATTGGAAAGTTTTTAATTTACGCTGAATTGGGTCGTAACACAGCAATATAGTTGGCGGGAGGATGAGTCATATTTCAATGATGTCAGCAAAGTTTGAAAAGGCGGCCAATGAGGTTGAAGATTTCCTAAGATCTATTGCAAATGGTGAAGATATTCTAGAAAAGCGGTGTTTTGCTATTGATGGCATAGATGCACCAAACCGGGACACAATTTCTAATTTTCTAGCGGATGTGATCGAGCTTTAACGCAGCTTTCTTCTAGAAGCTTTCTTTCCGCTTTCTTTCTATTCTTGGAATAATTCTTATCCATTCTTTGAGAAGAGAAAGAAGATAAATGTAATAGTTGGCGTTTCCTGCTTTTTCTGCTTTCTTAGGTGTTAGATGTTATCTTCTTTCTAGATTTAGAAATAAAGCTTGCCTGCTAAGCAAGCCCTAGATTGTGAAAGCAAGGAGATTTTAGGGTTCCCTACTCCTCTGCTTGCCTATAAATAAGAGCCTTTGCTCATTAGTTTTCTTTAACCATGCTACTGATAACAAAACGCTGAGCCTATTGTGCCTTCTATTTGTTATTCAAGTGTTGTTCAATTGTTTTATGATAGCAAATTGTTGAGTCTCTTTTAGCCAACAAGGAGTTATTGTAGTTGTTGTTCCTATTGCGTAAGAACAAGATTGCAAGCCTCTTTAGCTGCAATTTTTTGTTCCAGGCATGTTAAGAGTAGATTTTGTTCCAGAAGTTTGAGAAATAAAATCATGAGCCTCCTTTGCCTTGGTATAACATCTCAGATTTCCGTTATTTGTGTTATGCTTTTATGATCTTGATTTCAGCTTACATTGAAGTGTGTAGATGTTTGTTGAGAAAGAGTTTATTGAAGCATTTTGTCAGAAAATCAACCTTGTTAATTTCTAGTTTCTCTTGCTCTGCATATTAGTTGAGAAGTTAGAAACGTCTTTAGCTTAAGTTAGTCGTAGTTGAAGTTCTTAAATCAGAAAATCTCAGCTGCTGCGTTTGTGTTTAATAAACCTTGTCCTCTAACTGATCAAAAAGATAGGCAACTTAGTTTTTACTGCAGTGAACCCCGGGGACGCGTCCCCCCCTCTAGGCCCTCGCGTCTCGGAGACGGGGACGTCCCGGAGACGTGGGGACGGCGTCCCGACGTTTCCGGCGGCGCCACCATTGCTCAGCTCGCCGCCGGAGACGCCTGGGCGTCCCCGAGACGCCTGGGCGTCCCTCGAGCGTCTCGGGGACGCCCAGGCGTCTCCCGCGGCGGACAGCCATTTGCAACATTAAAACTCAATTTTTAAAGATTTTTTTAATAGTCTATTTGTTATGTTCGAACCCTAAGGGCATGTGGGGCCCATCTAAACTCTAACATGCCTTCAAAAGGCCCTCTAATCTTCATTTTTATTCACATTTGCATTTCTACTTGTTTGCTACAGCAAGAAGAAGAAGAGTGAAGGCTGAGGAAAGAGTGATTGGAGGAGTGAAAGGAGTGATTGCAAGTGAAAAAGGAGTGTCAAGGAGCAAGAAGAAGAAGAGGAGGAAGATTCTTCACCTTGTTGAAGAGATTTTTCAAGCAAAAGGTAGGGTTTTTAACTTATTTTTTATTTTATTTTCTGATTTTCAATGTTCTAAGTTCTTTCATTTCTTGTTGTTTCATTTTTTAATTTTTCTTATTTCATTTCTAAATTCTAAATTCTTGTTGTTCCATTTTCTAGTTTCTAAATTAATTTAGAATCTTAGATTTTGTTTTGCAATATAAAATTTGTTGGAAAATTTAAAATATAGAGTTTTATTTTTTAATTTTAAAGTAGGGCATAGGCTGAAACTATGTGTTTATTGAATTTTTTTTCATTTTGTGAAATGCAGTGTCAAAATGAGCTCCCATAGTCATGAAATGAGTGAGCATGAGATGGAAACTGATTCTCATAGTGCAAGCCAATCAGAATATGAACCTGAGCATGAGGATGAGCACAATGAGGGGGGTGAGCAAGGGTCAAATCCAGAAGGGCATACTAGTTCCATAGCTAGTGCACCAGTTTCTACTGATTGCCCTTCCCAGGTTTTGGCAAAGTGGGCTAGGGGTCGTTATGATCCCAAATCTCCTCTCAAACAGTTTGCAACAAGAATAACAGCCCCAACGTCATCAACTGGTGGTACGAGGAAATGGCAATGCAACATTTGTGGTGATGATTGGTTTGGGAGCATCACCAGAGTTAATGCACACTTCCTCTTTTGGCCAGGAAAGGGTGTGGGAGCATGCGAATTTTTGAAGGACCCTAAAAATTTGAAATACAGAATTGAATTCAACAAGCTTTGGGGTGTTCCAGATGACCTGGCAGTTCCAATGCCTACTACCTTGTCTGGTAGGCAACATATTCAGACTATTCAGCAGATTCAAGAGCAGCAAATGCAGACGCAGCCACGTACTTCTACTCCTACATTGCATCAGAGAGCAGGAACATTGTCAGGGTCAGCCTCAGGACCGTCATCCACTTATAGCACTATGGCTGCATCACAACAGGGCAAGGGGAAACGCAAGATGCAAAGTCAGCCTAACCCCATAGCTGATTTATTTAATGTGCACCTGAGGGATCAGATAGATGATTCCATTGGCAGGTTCTTTTTTGCCAATGGAATCCCATTCCATGTAGCTCGATCTCCTTATTATAAGGAGATGATGTCGATGGTGGCGAAGGGAGGACCATCATATGTGCCACCAGGTGAGCACAAATTGAGGACCACGATCTTGGATAACAACTATGCCAAGATCGATTCATTGATGGAGACGATGAGGGCATGTTGGGAGGACTCTGGATGTAGCATAGTTATGGATGGGTGGACGGACATTAGGCATCGTCCACTCATCAATGTTATAGTTACATGTTCAGAGGGGCCATTCTTTCTCAGGGCAGTTGATTGTTCAGGGCATCGAAAAGATGCTGATTTTCAGTTTGAGATCCTTCGGGCAGCTATTGAGGAGATTGGGCCACAAAATGTGGTCCAAGTAGTGACAGATGCAGCACATGTGTGCAGAGCTGCAGGGAGGCTTATAGAGGCATCATACAGACACATTTGGTGGACTCCATGTTGTGTGCATGCCATGAACAATGCACTCAAGGACATGGGGAAGATTGAGTGGATTAGAGGAGTGGTCAGCAATGCTAGAGATGTGCAGATGTATATCTGCAACCACCACACTTCACATGCCATCTTCAGGAGCTTCGCGAAGAAGGAGTTCTTGAAACCAGTTGAGACCAGATATGCATCCTATTTCATTCTTTTGGAGAGAATGCTTGAGTTGCAAGAGCCACTGCAAGTCATGGTTATGACACAAGACTGGAATCGTTGGGATGGGTCCAGGACAGAGCAGGGGAAGAGGGTGAAGGAGATAGTGAAGAGTGATGCATTTTGGCATGATGCAAAATATATTGTCACCATCATTACACCAGTTGTACAGGTCATCAGATATGGGGATGGGGATGCACCTAACCTTGGGGAGGTGTATGAGTGCATTGATTCTATGCTTGGTCAGATGAGGGCAGTTGTGCAAGAGAAGGACCCCACTTTAGCGTTCTACAATGTTTACATTCAGCCTATTATTCAGCGTAGATGGGACAGCCTAAACACTCCCTTGCACATGGCTGCTTATGCATTGAATCCGAAGTGGTACATGCCTAGGCCTGGGAGAGTTACACCGATTCAGGATGATGAGGTGAAGGAAGGGTTCTTCAAATGCATTGATAGGATGTATGATGTTGAAGCTGCTGGCACCATTCGCACTGAGTGGACGAAATTTGCTACTCTTAGGGGTTATAAGGCTGCAGCAAAGGCGGACATAAGAACTATGGCACAGGAGGATCCGATTTTGTGGTGGACTTGTCATGGACCGAAATCACTGACTACCACACTAGCCATTCGTTTGCTGTCCCAGGTTTCTAGTTCTTCAGCTTCTGAGAGGAACTGGTCTACTTATAGCTTCATCCACTCTCTTAAGAGGAATAGACTTACCTCTAAGAGAGCAGAGAAGCTAGTGGCTGTACATAGTGCCTTGCGTATCACTGACCGCAGGACACGTGTGTACAAGGAGAGCCCAGCAGCACGATGGGATGTAGAGCCAGAGGAGCCATCACAGATTGATGAGGATGAGGATGCTTCAGATATAGGGTTGGTTGGTGTTCCTTTGGCGGATCTTGACCTTGAGGAGTCCAGTGGTTCTAGTGATGAGGAGTTTGCCGACCTCCCGAGGGATGATTAGAGGCCTCTGCCTCCTTCACTACATTTTGTCATTTTGACATTTTGATTTTGTACTTGTTTTGATATCATATAATCATGCTACTCATTGTAATCATCTTTATAATCAGATATTTTTGATATAATATAATAGAAATCTTCCATTTGCCGATGCAACAATTGTTACATTGTAGTATTGAGTATTACTATTCTAATTTCTAATTAGTAATTCATCATTCGATACTGAAAACTTCAATATTCAATGTTCAATGTTCAAGTACTAATTTAGTATTTCAATTTTGCTATTTTACTTCTTAATAGTCTTATACATCTTTTCATAACTAGCATTTTAAGTACCATATGTATAGTATATAGTATATACACCCCGTCCCCCCTCCCGTCCCCCCGCCGTCCCGAAATTGAGGCCCCTTTGTCCCCCCGTCCCGGAAACCCGTCCCCGCGTCTCGACGTCCCCCCGTCCCCGACGCCGGTGGAACATAGGTTTTTAGTTTACTTTCTTTCAACACCATCAGCCCGAGGGAGCTTCCCCTCCTAATTTGAAGAGCAGTTTTACTGTGCATAGCTGTCCGTTTCAAATACGCATTCCAGAGGTGTGAATTTAAACGCCAACACTACCCACACAACCATTATTGTATCATAACCAAGGTAGCCCTTGGCAACCCTTCACCTCTATGAACCAAGTGAATGTCGGCTAATCCCTAGCAATAGCCCAAACATTGATCATTGGCACAATCCAATGACTTCCTATCATTGCTCAAATATCCCAGAGGTTCACACTTGAGTCATCTCTAGCCTAGAACTTACGTAGCAAAGTTCATAAGTACTGGTCAAGTGGACCTAGATAAGTATATCACAATCAACTAATTTAGGATCCTATACATAGAGTCATAAAGGTCTGGAGTTGAATTTCACACACACATAAGAATCACATTAAACCAACACAAAATGGCCTCCACTAACTAAATATTGACTATAAAGTAGTCAAATCCATTCACTTCATTCATTGGCATTCTACTATTAAAAAGCATATTATGTATTAAATACAAGTTATC
Source organism: Sequoia sempervirens (assembly GCA_007258455.2). NCBI lineage: Eukaryota > Viridiplantae > Streptophyta > Pinopsida > Cupressales > Cupressaceae > Sequoia > Sequoia sempervirens. The sequence goes on from VDFB02252196.1 coordinate 143,782, forward strand.
AAGTTTTCTTATCTCATTCATAACCATCTAATACCCATTTCAGCCTCAAACTGAAACCTATGGAAGAGGGAAAGTCAAACAAGTTAGGAATAACCCCATACCTTGGAGTTATCCCCCCCAAACCCTCCCCCTATAGACTTGAGGTCACAAAGGCATCATTTTCCCAAGGACTACCTATGTACCCACTTCCAAACAAGATCGAAGTCACATGTAGTTCTCCTTACAAAGTCTCTCTCAAGGAATTTACATTTGGAATTCCTACCCAAAAAACCCCTCATCTACTTAATAAATCAAGTTAATGCGATTTTCCACCCAAGGGGAGTTAATTAAACCTTAGCAAACTAATATTAAGTCTTCCTTGCAAACCTACCAAGGTTCTTTATGCATTAAAATTGTCTCATGTTAAGAGAATAAGGATGAGCTAGATTTTGTCAAGAATACTATTATCCACGATATATCTCTCCAAACATGGAGATCTAAACATAGCTAGGCACAAGTTGCCATGCGATCCAGACTCAATCTAAGAATAGGACATCAATAAAGAGTGTACACCCATATAAGATAGTATTCAAAAATATCATTATATGCATCAATTATGCCAAAGCCTTGGCATGGGTCCAAGGGAGGTTCCCCCCACCCCCAAAATATGGTTCTATAAAATAAAGTATCATAATCATATAGGACATCCTTCTAGTCCTCAAAATACATACGACAATAATTACATACTTGTTCTAAACATGATCAATGTCCAAGTTATACTTGAGACAAATGGGCAACACTATAGTATCATCGTATGAAGATGTACATTCAATAGTATGAATAATAATATTCTTCACCCTCTAATCTCATTTACCTTATGGCAAAATCCAATACCCTTATATTATTCTAGTTCACTAACTATATAATATCTGCATTCGCCACTTATAATTAATTATGATCTTAATGGTCAACATTAAGTTATTAGGAGATGCCATACAACATGATTACAAATGGTTTATCTCTTAACTCAATCTCATTGAATTAAATGATAGTTTCCTTCTATTTAATCATGCAACAATCTAGTACAACTGTAGTACCCTTCTCTTAGTTCATTTGATAGTTCAAATGTTAGGAGTCTTATACTTAAGAGATCTATTGTCATCATGTAGTTGCATTCCCCAAATCCGAAGAGGATTACTTAAAAGTATCAACTCGCAACACTAAAATATGATACAATATAGATTTAGTTCCCATAATAAATTCATTATCACCTACATTATTAGGTAGTTGTAAGCCAAAGCTCTCGGCATATTAAGTAATTATTGGACAAATAAGATAATGCATATAAGATGTTAAAAGAATATAGCATTCTAAGAAATATACATATATAAACTCCCAATAGATGTAACTAGAGATTCTACAATTACCATCTTGTACCTAGGCCCAATAGAATAAACCAACTAATGGGGTCATTTACACAAAGATAATGAAAATCAGTAAATAAATCCCTTAACTTTCTTTCAACCTGCCATAGTCTAGGGTCAACAATAATATCAAGTAATCTCTTTTACAATTAGTGCATATTGGTATAACGTTCCACTACCCCTTATAAAGATAAATTCAAAGCTATGCACTAAGCTATGGTATATTCACAAATCATAACACAATAAATATGTAACATCAATGCTTAAAGAAGTCCCTTAATCAAAAAAGGTCGTGATCTAATAATTCATAGAGATACTATTTATTCTCTAAAGATCATCCCCATAAACACATTTGCAGAACCTCACAATCTCGTCAACATACACAGATCTACTCAGAAATCTACGCAGAGAACGCTTAAGTGTCTTTGGCATCAAAAACAAAGACTAGAAAATAATGTGCAAAACTGTCTTTGGTTGCTATCCATTTAACAGTCACTATCCAAGGTTTTCATTTCTATCTCTATTATATATGATCCTGGTTTACACAACAGACTTGTTGCATTTCTATGACTAGTCCTTTATTTAAAATATTTGCTCCATACACTTCATACGAAACTGCCTTTAAAGCACATGTATAGTGATGAAATGGAAAAGGGGATTATCACCATCGGTTTTATGATTCAAATACTGACTCTCAACACTCTCATTGTTCTGCAGATTTAGAAATTCTGATCAAGACCTTTATCTCTCTTCACAAAACCAGGGACATTTGCTGTTTGTGATCACAATAGCCCTCTCATCTCATGTCTCTTGCTTTGTCCTCCACAGATGCCTAAATCCCAGACTTTGTGTCTCCTCAGATTATCTCTTGGACTTTTACTTTGATCTTTAACTCAACCCAAAGACCCATTGACTTGGGTGTTGATTCCATAAAGAAAGAAGAACAAACACAAGACTAGACATCGATACAATATAGGGAGAACAAAATCTCTACTTTACATAATGCTCAGCTCTGCGATCCATTTATAATGTTCTTTAACTAAATCACGCAACTGTCAACTACCTTCTCTCTAGCAGCAAATTCAGATCTACCAAGTAATCCTTACTATGTAAGCTTGTAATACATATGATGGTTGTTATTCTGATTCTTCTCAGATTGAACATCTTGTGCTTCTGTTCTAGTGTTTATGGATTGGAGTCAATTGTTTGTGTTGTTTCTACAGCCTACCTCATAGCTCAACATTGCCTGTGGCTCTTAGCCTTAGATGAAAACAGAACTTCTCAACCTTAAGAATTCCTGAATAAGAACATCGACAACTATATATGCAAATTTTAACAACAAATTTCAAGAGCAACCAAAATTTCAGCGCCTAACATAATAGGGAGGGTTTCTACCTGCAAAACGTCACCCAACTGTCACACCAAACCCTAAATCGTGCCTCCAAACAGCCATGCCCCATCCTCATTCGCCCTCCTGCACTCTTCTTCCCTATCGACCTTTGTTGCTCACGCCCTAAGGATGAAAAACTATACTTAAGACTGCTTGAGATTGCACCTTTATGGAGGTCATGAGTCAATCTTCCCTCTGTGTGCCGTTTTTCTCCACTATCTACTATTTCCGTGCCAGGAAAAGGGTTGCCATACCATATTAATGGCACGGTTGCCACCTCAGTTAGCTGTGCCCATTCCTTCTTAATGGAGGATAAGAATCACCCATACTTACACCAAAGTTCGATCTCCCCATCCCCTTTTCCTGTTCATTTCTTTTCATTTCTTTATTTCGTATTTTGTTCCTGTTCTTTGACTGTGCAATATCCACGGGCAATGGTCCTTTTGTAGGGATGTGGCAAAGTTTTGTACACCTAAAACACTTGAGAATATTTATATATTTAAAAAATGTTGTTTCCTTCAACTCAAATCTGCTTTTGTGCTCACACAATCAAAGTACACTTGTGTATGCGAGCAAAGTAGTTTCTAATTGATAAGTTTATCATATCTTTGAAATTGATTTATTGAAGGGTGCATAGTAAAAGCTTCAAATCCTTCAAAAATCTATATATTTCAGGGTATTTCGATTTGCTGAATCTTTGTTGAGTCTTTGCCAAGTCTGAGTGCTGAGTCAAAAATCAACCTGCAAGTCGCAGCCAAGTCAGAGTCTTGTAACTATGATCAAAATTGGCTTATGTGTTCTCTAAATTCATTTATTATGCATCTCATTCATTATTGACGTTTATTTTGTGCATTTACATAACCTTTTTACTTGCAAAGTTTTTACCATGTCCCGAGTCTAAGTCCAAATTTTGTGCTGCCAAGTTTTTCGCCAAGTCCAAATTTTGTGCTGCCAAGTTTTTTGCCAGTCCAAGTTTTTGAACTATAATTTTTATACTTTAAAAAATTGCTTTAATTTCTCATCCACAAGAATTAAAAGGACAAGGCAGTCAGAGCTTACTGGAATATGAATCATTGGTGCTCCACCAAAAAAAGATGAAAACAACTCAGCATTTAGAGTTGCACTCATTAAAATAAGCCTGAGATCAGGTCGCCGTGGCAAAAGATCTTTCAAAACAATCAGTAAAAAATCTGCATTTAAGGTTTTCATCAGCATTTATATTCAAAGTAAATTCAAGAAAGTGGGATGAAAGTGGAGCCACACTTGTGCCACAAATAAAGTATGTCATTTACCTTCATTCATTCCTCGTTCATGAATCTCATCAACAAATACATGGGTTACACCTTTCAAACTTCGGTCCACCAATAATCTTCTCAGCAAGACACCTGTTGTACAGAAAAGCAAGCGTGTGCTTTTCCCTCTCATGCCTTCTAAGCGGACTTTAAAACCAACCTGGTATACAGGTTAATTAATGAAAATACATAATGTAAAATAGCTAAAATTGGCCAAAATAAGACTATATATGCAAATGAAGTCCGTCAGTGGAGACATGCTTTTAAATTCTTAAAAACAAAGATTAAATACTAAAATTTAAAGTAAAATGTGGCAACAAAAACTCACTGTTTCACCCAACTGCTCTCCTCTTTCCGTAGCAACCCTTTCAGCAACTGCTATTGCAGATATACGCCTAGGCTGTGTGCAGATAATGTTACAGAAAGCCCCACGACCAAATTCTATCTCAGATTCTAACACATACTGTGGAAGCTGGGTTGTTTTCCCACAACCAGTCTCACCAGAAACAACTAAAATCTGCAAGGAAAAAACATGCATATACGAAGAATAATTTAAAGGGATGCATCAACAAAGAATGTGTATCATCACTAATTCCTGATTGATCATAAATTAATTTGCCAGCAAGAAAAATCAAACTTTAGAGAATACAACATTGTATATAACTTGAAAAGATGAGAACAATAGACCAAGCTCAATGCAATCTTAAAACTCGGAAAGAACCATATTACATCCTCTCATTGAACATGTGAGATATTGCTTAGGGCTCATTCTAAAAATAACAAGCTTTATTTCCACAAACAATAGGGCATGGTTTCATCATTTTGTATATTATACAAAAATCACTCGAGACAAATATTTGAGAATTTATAAGCTCTCTATTGACCCAAATGGTACAATTCTCAAGAAACGAAATGATACATAAAGAACTTGGTTCTAACATAATCTAATTAATGTACAACAAAATATCCAAACATGAATCCTAGAAAATAAACTACATCTACATAACATTTTAGGAAGAATGTATCATAAGATTCCATTTCCAAAATATAATATCCAAGCATATAATATAATTATAACTAAAATAATGAAAATGAAGCTTCCATCCCAAATATAGATGGCTTACCATGGATTACAACATTGGACATAACTTGAAAAGATGAGAACATTAGACGAAGCTCAATGCAATCTTAAAACTCAGAAAGAACCATATTACATCCTCTCATTGAACATATGAGAGATTGCCTAGGGCTCATTCTACATAAAATAAATCACTTTAAGAATTTCAGACAGGAACTGTCCTTGATGACTGAAACAAATGTGTAGGAAACCAGTGACATTACTCACCACTTTGATATAGTTGAAGGCAATATTATTTCCTTGAAACTCAAAAGACACTTTGTACTACTAACTTCTTACCTATTGTAATATTCTCAATAGACAGCGAGTTCTAACTTCTGCCTTTTCACCTAAATCATGTACATCTCTTTTTAGAAAACAATGACACCTTCAATCCAAGGAGCCAAAAGAACTTCCAAAGACTAGCTCTGACTCCTAATTCTGAATGAAATTCTCAGAAGCAGTGATAGTGTCCTTCAATATGCCTTGTGCTATAGTGATAAACCAAATATCTGGCAAGCTGAATTGCACTTCAATTACAACATAGTAGGCATGCTACTTGATCCTGATGCAAACAAAAAATTTCCAGTAATTTCCTTAACCAATCTACCTCACTACCCACCTGAAGTCCTTCACATTGTGCTACTATAGAAGATAGTAAAATTGTTCATTGTTTCTTGCTACTCCATGATATAGCTACTGACGCAATATTGAAAGTATAGCCCAGGTGTACATTCAATCATCAAGGCATTCCACCAAAACTACAAATGAATAATCAATCAACATGAAATTATGAATGTGAGATTTCTAACATCTGTAATTTGGGGATGCCATGAATCTGAAAACAATGCAAACTCAACAACTGATGCCAGGCCTTCTTGTTGTCAATGGTAATTGCATTTCAATTGTCTAAACAAAGTTAATACGTAGTTCTGACCTATAGTCTATTGATAGGTTAGCACCACCGTCAAGACATGTATCATGTAGTTTAGATTTGTCACACTCAAAATTGGTGAGAATATCATAAGCATACTTGGATTGTAACATGAAAAACATTCCTTCTTCAATGCTCAAATATGAATGAAACAAGCCTAGCTCTGCCATGTTAAACATGTTCAAACTAATCAATTTAGGATAATATCCTGTTATGATCAAATCATCAATATATAGTTATACAATAGCAATCACAATATCACCTATATCTCTGATATTGCTATGCAAATTTGAGTCTGACAACAATCACAATATCACCTACATCTTTGATTTTGATATGCACATTTGAATCAAACTGCAATTTGTTAACATTTTAAATCATCCTTTCTAAGATTACTCAAGTTGGAATAATATGTGAGGAAATACTCTCTTAAAATGTGCACAGGAAGCTCCCTGAATTCTATTCTACTCCTAAAATCCAAAATAACAAACAAGCTTGCTACTTTACACATTGTACAATTCTATCATCTAGGGTTTCACATGAAAATAAAATACTTGAAAGTAAACTTGGCCTATCTTTTTAATCTCGAACGTTAGAGCACAAGACTTGAAAGCTTTTTATCTCCCCGCGGTGATTTTATATTTATTTAGTTAAACAATAACACTATTCACTAATTAAAGTAAAGACCAGCAGATTTGTATCAATAATATTGATTAAAAAGAGAAATTAATACTAAGGACAAAAAACAGAGTGCAAGAATGAAAAGAAGTAAACCACTTAGAAGCATGAAAAGTTACTTCGACGAATAAAGACAAAAGCTACACAAAGTTAAACACGAATCTTCTTATTACTAACCTATCAAATTCTCATATACACAGCATAATGAATCAACTTCAAAGTTTGAATAAAAACTTCTGCAGAAAAAGTCTAGCATCAACTCTCATTACAAAGTATGTGCTTAATGCACTTATTAAGCTCTCAAGAGAACTTTTAAGGATAAAATGATATAAAATATTCCATAAAAGCACCACTTTAAAGCAATCTAATCCCTATCTGCAAAAAGGAGCAAACAAAACTTCTTTAAAACAAACTAATTCTAGAATAATTAATTAAATTCAATTAGCCAAAAATGGAAAATAGCTATAAAAGACTATTTAGAATCATAAATATCTAAATCTACATCTTAACTCAATATATCTGAATGATGTGGTGATTCAAAAGAGGGTGTACTATCTTTTTCCCTAGGAAGCTGAACTCCATCCATAAAATCTCCAATTTTGGCAATTGGTGGTTTTTGTGCTAACTCTTCTTTATCCAACTATTGTTGAACAAAGCTTTTTCTCTTCATAAATAATATCCGGTATTCGGGCAATTAGAGCTTGTATATTGCAATTCTTACTAGAATTCTTATTAATTCTTCCATACTGCTGATGTTGAAGGTTGAACCTCCCAACCATGTCATAAACAACTACTAAAAATTACTTTTCACTACATCCATGCCATCTTCTATAAATGTGAATGAAAGAGGAGTGTAGAAAGATAAAATATCCTACTCTACAATTTGCAACTTCTCTATGTTTTCCTTGACAACTTTTAGACAAGGTTTCTACATCTCAAAGAGCAATCAACAATCAACTATCCATTTGCAAATATGATCATTTTCAAAATTAGCTCTCACCTCTAATCTCACCAACTCCTCCACTTCCCAAAACTCTATTGGCTCCTAGCTAGTCAAAATGCAACTACATGAAATATTGGTAGTCATGGAACACTCCAACTCAATGGATTGTTGAATGCTATCTCAAATCTCCCTTAGCAAAATGATTAAATCATCAGTTGCCTTCAAACTATCCTCACAAAGATTTCAAATCCACTACTAAATTGTCTTTCCCTATGACACTATGTCATTAAGTTGTTACTTTTGGTGTCCTTCATGCAATCTTGGTGGACAACTTGTCCCTAGCTTTGATACTAGATTTACAAGATAAGCAATATCTGCTCTCAATTCTGTGTTTTCTACCTTCAACCTTGCTTTTACTTAACCATTATTTTCTAACATTTCTTCAGCATTTCTATGGTAAAGAGCAACAAATCAATATTCCCTCACCATCTTACTGACCCTATGTTGGCCTTTGAAAGCTATAAATTAGCAAGCTTCATCCTTGGGATATCTCACACCAAAAGTTTTTGTCCTTGAATGCTCAAACTTGAAAATGGAATTCAACAAGATGACAAATGGATATTGCTTTGAGCTTTTCCCTTCCTTTTATATGTGTCCTTTCTTGGGCCCTCAGTTTGATTTTTTTTTTGCCTCCACGTGTTTTTAAACAAAGTATTACACAGGCCTTATAATGTCTCATTTAGACAGCCACTCTACTTATAATATTTAAGTTACCCTTTTGCAAAGATGACTTGGCCCAGCTTAAAATACTATTACTAAAATATTTCCCTTATTTTGTCCCTTAGACTACAAGAAATAAAATTATGCTACAGGTCTTCATTAATTCCTTTATTCCTAAGCAAGGAACATGACAATCCGCCATTAAGGGAATTTCTTGGCCTCAACCAATTGCAAATCCAGATGCTCAAGTATCTTTGCACCTTTCTGTTGGGACTCTTCAAAAAGATTGTAAAATCTTTTCATGTGTAGGTTCATGTGTTTTTGCCCCAGTTTTGAGAGAATTTTACATTCATCATAAAATCCTAAAGAATCTAAGCAATGATTGTTTCGAGCAGTCTGTAAAGTCATCTGGAATGACCAATTAGCCTATTTTATTCCCATAGGCTAAGTCAGGGAACAAAGAATATTTTAATTTATTTATTTAATATTATAGGATCAAGCACATTTTAGGGGTAATATTATTTAAATAATTTCATAAATTTCATAAAGCGACTTAAGTGGAATATTTAACGAAGTTTAATAAAGTCACTTTATTCCCTGGATTTAAATGAAATTTGAAAAGTTATTCTAGTGACTTCGAGGATTGATACAAGAGTGCTTTTGGAAGCTCATTTTTACAAGCTTGATTATTTTGATGAAATTGGAGAGTTTTGGAGAACACAATGACAAAACCCTTGGACAAAAACCTAAGGGATGCTACTTTCAGTAGTGCAAGATTCTTCCTTAGCTGGTCACTAAAGAGATCATTCAGATTTTTTGCATTGGATTTTAGCAGTTGAAGGGATTGAAATTTGTGAAGTCTTGTTCCAAGACAAATTTCTGTAGAGTGAATGATAGATAGGAAGAACAAATATTTAACTAAAAAGAGAAATCTGGTAAATGCATTATTCCAGCTGCAGCTGTACCTTTCAGGGCACTTATTTCGAAAAGATTACTGGTATTGAGGCACATGGTAGATAAGTTAATATATATATATACTTTTATTATGGCATATTATTTCAAACTAGCCGCAGTCTAAGTTACCGATTCGCCATACCTAGCCTCCGGATACGATACGGTACGATTCGGGTACGAAATTCGGGTACGGTACGGTACGGATTCGTCCAGGATTCGTTTTTTGCTCTGCGGATTCGTATCAGATTCGTCAGCTGACTGTGGATTCTTCCAGGATTCGGCATGAAGAATCCAAGCCGAATCCGAGCCGAATTTTGCGTCAAAAAGCGCAGTTTTAAAAAAAACGACTTTTTTTAATCATTTTTTATTGTTTGTTTGACCTTATGTTGACTTCTAAACATTAAAATAACCATTGCAACCCTAATTTCGACCTCCAAACACACTAAAAAGGTAAAAACAACTTCATTTTAACAATTTGTGAAAGAAAAACGAATTTTTTTGCCTCCATTGCTGAACTTGCTCTTTTGCTTGCACGAGCTCGAACAAAGTTGAAGGCTGATCGTTGGTGGTTCAAGGTTGATTGTTGTGCTATTCCTAAGCACTTGCAAGTGTTTGCCAAGATTCAAGAAGACTGTAGAGCAAGATTTGTTCAAAAAAGGTAGGTTTCTTTGAAATTTTTTGATTTTTTTTTTACATTTTTTTTAAGTTTCTGTTTAACAAATGAACTATTTAGTTTTGTTTTTATTGTATTACTATAACTTTTGTTGATTGTTCTCATTCTTTTAAGCTTTTTAGTTTCAAATTTCAATACCAAAATTATTTCAATCTATTGTGCCCTGGCCCTTAGGTATTACAATGGCATCTGCTTCTAATTCAGGCCAATCTCGTTTCAAAATAAGTGCAACCTCTCCCCTTTGGAAATATGTAGAAATGGTTCAACAATGTCCAGGTGGTGGAGTATTTATTTGGATTTGTGGTCATTGCAAAGTTCAATACACGAGCTCATACAGTCGAGTCAAAGCCCACTTGTGTAGTATCCCTGATATTGGCATCAAACCTTGTCCGGGACCTCCAGAAGGTGATGGCAAAGGCCTTGCAGATGACATAGTGTTGAAATATATTGCTGAGCAAGAAAAAGCAGATCAAAAAGCTACTAGTGCTAAAAAAAACCATCCTTTGAAGAAAGGATCTCAATCCATGAAACCCCCTACACCACCTACTTATATTCCACCTACAGAAAGCCATCCATTTATAAACATCCCTCAAGAGCAAACCGTGCCCTCATCAAATAAAAGATCTAAGGGACCGTTGGAAGTTTCATTTCAGAATGAGGCAAGAGAGATTGCTGATCAAGACATAGCAAGATGTGTCTATGCCAATGGATTGGCATTCAACGTTGTTCGTTCACCATATTGGCAAAAAATGGTGAAATCTATTAATGAGGCTCCAAAGGGGTATAAGGGCCCAAGTTTTGAGAAGGTGCGTTGCACCTTATTGGAGAAAGAGGTGAAACATGTAGCAGACTCTTTGAAGCCCATAAGGGATTCATGGATTGAAACAGGGGTGACCATCGTTTCTGATGGATGGAAAGATGCAAAAAATCGCCCATTGATCAATGTTATTGCCGTGTCCCCTAAAGGGGCAATGTTTTTGAGAGCAGTGGATTGTGAGGGACAGGTGAAAGATGGTCCATTTATTGCTAACATCCTTTGCCAAGCCATTGAAGATGTGGGCCATCAAAATGTTGTGCAAGTTATAACCGACAATGCCAGAAATTGTAGGGCTGCTGGGTTATTGATTGAGGAGAAGTATCCACACATTTTTTGGACACCTTGTGCTGTCCACTCCCTCAATCTAATGCTACAAAAAATTGGATCCAAAATTGAGTGGATCAAACAGGTGTATGCTGAGGGCGAAGACATCCAGATGTTTGTCACCAACCACCATATGACACAAGGAATATTTAGACAATTCTCAAAATTGGAATTGTTGAAGGTAAGTTAATTGAAATTCTCAATATTCTTAAATTTTTAGTTTTCTTTTAATTTTAAATTTTGATTTTGTAAATTTAAATTACATTTTAATTTTTATTTTGATTTCCAAACAGGTTGCAGAGACCCGTTTTGCCTCCAACACAATTGTGTTGAGACGACTTATAAAGGTTCGTGAGGCACTTTGTGCCATGGTAATCAGCCCTAATTGGGCCATATGGAAGCAATCTAGCAGTGAAAGGGCAAATAGGATCAGGCAAAGGATACTAGATGATTGTTGGTGGGATCGTGTTGAGTACCTGGTCAGTTTCACTGAGCCTATACTGAGCATGATCCGTTACACAGACATGGATAGACCTTGTTTGGGAGAAGTATATGATGGTATCGACTCAATGATTGAGAAGATGAAAACCATCATCAATGCAAAAGAGGAAGATCCTGATGAAAAGTTCTTCAAAGAGCTACAGGAAATCATGGTTGATAGATGGAACAAAATGACCACTCCATTGCATCTTCTTGCTTTTGCATTGAGTCCCAAATATTATAGTCCTGAGCTTCTTTCTGTTACATCAAGAGTTGCTCCATATAGGGATGTTGAAGTGGCTCAAGGTTACAAGGCAGCAATTCGGAGACTCTTCACTGATCGTGACCAACGTGATCGAGTGAGGGCTGAGTTCATGGCTTTTGCATGCTCCGGTAGTGTTGCTCAGAATCTTGATGCTCTTCGAGACAAGTACAGGGTAGATGGTCATAGTTGGTGGTATTTCCATGGGCAAGAATACATGCACATCCAACCAATTGCAATAAAAATCTTATCCCAAGTAAGTTTTATAGTTTGTAATTTTAATTTTAATTTATAATTTATATTAATTAATAATTTTGTTTAGTTAAATTTTGTAACTCTTAACTATTTAATTTGGTCTTGACTCTTAATAGGTTGCTAGTTCATCTTCATCAGAGAGGAATTGGAGCACATACTCCTTCATCCACTCAATAAAACGCAATAGGCTGCATTCAAAAAAGGCAGAGGACTTGGTGTATGTGCATTCAAACTTGCGCCTCCTTACACACAAGCAAACTTCCTACAAAGAAGGAGACACAAGGAGGTGGGATATTGAGCCAGAGCAGCTTGACTTGGATGCTTCCACAAGTCACTTAGCTGCACTTGATATTGATGATGAGTATGAGCCTGAAGCAGCTACTGATCGTGAGAGTGGTAGTGTCGGTGCTACTGCTACTGCTAGTGGCAGTGCTTGTGCGAGTGCCACGAATGCTATTTGTGGTTCTACGCAAAATGTAGCATCTAATAATGCTAGTTTGTTTGATACTGATGACCCATATGATTCAGATTGATCAATGATCAATAATGGGCCATGGCTGATTGTAAACATTTGACATTTTATGTTTGAACTTTAATTTATAATTTTATATCATGACAATCGAGTAATCACTAATATTTTAATATTTTACTTAGTGACTATGAAAGTGGTGATGTATTTTTGCTATGTTATTAGACTATTAATATGGTGGTGTATTCTGAACTTAATTACTAATGCAAATATGTATATATTTCTGATTTTTATATGTTTTTTGTATTGCCGTACCCAAGCTGTACCCAAATCCAAAATTTTTTTTTTGCCGAATCCCGTACCGGATTCGCGTACCCGTACCCGAATCCAAAAACGAATCGGTAACTTAGGCCGCAGTATATTAGAAGCAATATATGCTTGTCTAAGGAAAACATGACTAAGGCAAGAGGAGAGTCAAATGCCTTAGGAGCTGGTGTGGCATTTGGAAAAGTCCATAAAGGACAGCACCACCATTTCTAGGAAAGTTCATAAAGGAAGTGCCACCATTTTTGGAAAAGTCAACCCATATTAAACTCTATCGAATGCCCCTTTATGAGCTGTATATCTCCTTTACGGGTCGGAACAGTTTGAGAAAAATTCCGCACAATGTGGCATAGCTAACGTGGCAATTGGGAGGTGAAATGCAAGTTTACAGACAACCAAGCCACCGTACAATTTTTGTAAAGGATCGCAGCTCATGGAGAAGTCCTTTTTTTGAAGTGCTGCAATTAATCATAGGTCAACAATTGATGATAAAATATATATATTCTGTGATTTCTATTTTTCCACAAATAACAACTGGCTGTAGCAATTTATGTTAATCCATAAATTAAATTTTTGGTTTGGCATATTCTTGAGTGTTAATCCTGAAAGAATAAGTTTCAGTTTTGGTAATGAGGAAAATCAGTTGAAGTTGTCTAGTCATAAGATGATATCTAGTTAACATTGAATGCCAATTGTTTGTAAAAAAGTCTGCACATTGAATCATAGTAAATTGTAAAACAAATCGCATAGAAATTGGTGTGGGATATTTCAATGGTATCAGAGCTGAAGATCTTGCCAGTCGGTGGGTTTTGGTCCAAGTTTTCTTTAGCAGAAATTTCTAATCAGTTTTAAATTTTTCAATCATAGGCATGCACATTAATGAATCCGGAAGATAGGGAATACATTACTTATAGGAGGGAAAGATAAAGAGGTGTTATTAATTCTAATTTGGAAGAAGAAAACATGGGGGATAGACATGACATGCAAGAACACCAAGATCCTAGTATTCTAGCTATGCTAAGTGATTTAGCTAAGGGACAGCAGCAGTTGGTTCAAACATTAACCCAAATGATGAAAACCATGAAATGCAAATAACAAAAATAACCAGGGTGAACATGAGAACAATGGTAATAACAATGGTAACCAAGATGAAGGTAGTAACAATAATATACCTATAAACACTTCCAGGGCAGCAAGTAGGGCCACTCCTTGTAATGTCTACCCCAAAAATTTTTTAAACTTTTTGGGTTAATGTAATCAACATACAAGAGATAGTTTCCTGCCACTAAGAAGTTTGTGATACTTTTTCAATCACCCTTTCAATAACTGATACAAGTGCAGTGAATAATCATTCAAATAAGGCTTGAATTCATGAAATGAACATACATATTAAATGCCTTATGAAATACCTCAATTCAGGAATCTATAATGAGCAATATAAGTCTGGTTTCCAGTTGAACTCGCTGCTATGAACTAACAGGGAAGGATCTGAGTGGTAACAGGTCTGATTTTTAACTGTTACTGGCATGAACAGCAAGGGATCCTTTGATTACACTCTTCAACTTCTTCAATGATCATCTGCAACTGATTAAACTTCAATGTAATCACTTCCAGCAATGCACAGACCCCTTCAAAAGGAAGATTAAAGATAAAACACAGGTCTGAAAGTCTTATCAGCCACTTCCAAATTATGCCCCTTGGCATGGAATGCTCACAGCACTGCCACAAGGGCCTCCAAACACACCCAACACTGTCACAAATGCCTCCAATAGACCCAGCACTGTCACAAAGGGTTCCAAACTAATGTACCACACCCAAAATCACCTCCAACACCTTGCTAACTTGTTGCAATGAGAGTACAGGTCTGATTAATAATTCTGAGCAAATAACAGGTTTGAAAGTGGACAAATGCCTTGCTGTTACAGATTGCAAGGCGTGGCAGCATTTTCAGTTTTCATAATTTCCTCATTCCATACACAGTTGTCATCCTACTATAGCATTAAGCTTGGTGAGTGCCCAGCTTCACTCAGCACTCAAAGATGGAGTCAAACTGATTAGTCCAGGTCTACAAGTCTGTCACAGAAATTGCAGGGTCTGATATTACCTCTGTAGCTAATCATACCAGCAGATGACACTCTCCAAACTCTCCAGCCGTGTCATGGATACTCCCGAGAGTCACCAGCACATTACAAAACATACCCAGCACTATCGAATAGATGCTACAAAGCAAAATAAGAGTGTTTTCTAATATTTTGTTACTATTAAAATAATATTTATTTTATTATTTAATGGTCAATATTGTAAATCCTGTAAACTATTAGTTTAGATTAGATTCTTAGATTCTTTCTATTCTTTCCTTTGATAATGTTTCTATTTTAGAAACTCTAGTTTTAGAAACATCTGCTTTGTAATCTCTTTAAGAAGAGCGTTTGCCTCTTCATTTAATATATCGAAGATTTCATAATTTGTTTCATGGGTATCAAAGCGGGAAAGTCATCCTAGCACCATTCCTGTCTTTTTTAAGAGCTTTTGAAAATCATGGATTTTTTCAGAAGGAATATTCGTGTGAAGGCAGATTTTTTCGTGGTTTTGTGAGACGAACATTTCTGAAAATCATGTCTTCATTCACGCATCTTGTGCATCTTCATTCCTACCTGCGGCCCATTTTTTGCTTCTTTTTGCTAAGTCGTGATCTCTCTCTAAGATTTCCGCGTGGCTCTTGAATGTTTTGCGACCTTCCTATCAAGTTTTGTTACGCGTTTGAGGGTTTTTGTTTCTAGGCGCAATTTTCTCTTGGTTTTGACACACGACAAGGGTTTTCTGGTGCCGCTATCTGAAATACGTTTTCTGCTCATGTTTTTTGCTCGCGTTGTGCTGTGATGACCCTCATTCTAGGCCTTTTTTTCCAAAAAAACGTAACTTCCCTATTTTTGGGCTCTGCACTTTGAAAATTCGTGATTATTGAGGGCATTTCTGGGTGTTTTTAAATCACGCGTTGACTCATTTCTGGGCATCATTTTTTTATGATCGATATCTTCATTCACGGGTCTTTATCTGTTAATCCGCCTTTTTCTTTCCAACTTGTGGGTATCTCTTTGGTGGGCGTTGCCTCTTTCAGACTTCACATGCTTTGGTGGGTGTTGTTTCTTCTTTGGGTACGCGTTTCTTTTTCTTTGAGCGCATGTTTGTGCTTTCCTATGCATGAAGGCATGTCTACCTTTGAAGCAATCTGCTCTCGAATCTGCATATTCTCTAAATGTGTCTTTTCTTATACCGGATTTGTGTGACCTCGGGATTTGAGATTTTCTCTATTCTGTCAAATTTTTGAATTTGGGGCGTTGTATACCTCTTTTTTGTTAGATTTTGTCTGTGAAAAATGGCCTCCTTGTCACACATTATGCTGGAGGGCAGTCAAAAATTTAACGGCCGCAACTACAACAACTGGAAGCAACGTATGATGACAATCTTTGAATATCGGTGCCTTGATCCGATAGTTCTCAGCAACACCACACGTCCTACAACGACGGATAAAGATCAAGAAAAGTTTGATGAGCAAAATCGGGAAGTCGTGATGCTTATTAAACTATCTGTCACCGATGACCAACTGCCTCAGGTACCATCTGGCAAATCAGCTAAAGAAATTTGGGATCTTCATGAAACATCTGACAAGAGTTGTGCATTCTTTCTGAAAAACATGTTGTTTTCCATCATGATGGATGAGAAGACAACTCTACAGGTGCATTTGACAAAAATCAAGGACATCCATGATCGGCTAGAAGCTATTGGTTAGAGAATGGAGGAAAAAGACATGGTAATCATCACTCTAAAGAGTCTGCCAAAGTCTTATGAGCACTTTATTGAGACACTCAACATTACCTCAACTAATGTTGATTTTGAAGTTTTCAGATCTTTGCACCATACTTCTGCAGCAGGATCATTGGAAACAACAATTCGGTAGCAGTGCTAGTTCATCCTCCACAGAGCAGGCGTTTCCTGCCAAGACATTTCAAAAGAATAAGTGCAAGAATCAGCCCTCTCAGCAGACCAGTCAAACGCAATCTCAAGATTCTTCCAAAAAGAAGAATGTCCAATGCAACTATTGTCATAAGTATGGTCACATGAAGAAAGATTGTCGAAAATGCTTGGCTTCTGAACAAAACAAGCAAGGAGAGTCGAAACCTAAAGCCCATGTTGTAGAGCACACTGAGCAGAAGGAGTCTGCATTCTATGCCTTTATGGCCAAGAGTCTAGCAGATCCTGTTAAATCCTCTGCCTAGTACATTGATTCGGGTGTTTCTCGACACTTCACTCATCGTCAGGATTGGTTCATTGAGTACACGCCATTCAAAGATTTTGTTATCTTTGGAGGAGGCGACGAGTATATTGTTGCCGGAAAGGGCAACGTGCAAATTCATTCTGAAGGGAGAAGTTTAATTTTCCTCGATGTATACTATGTACTTGGCATGGAGTTGAACTTTCAATTAGTTAGATCATGACTCACTCTCTTCAACTAGATATTGTTTTCACCATGCATACTTGCAGCATTGTTGATAGAGAGACTCGCACTACAGTTGTTCAAGGACTTGAGGATCATGGTCTCAATAGACTTGTTGATTTCAATGATTCTCAAGAGTATGCTATGGCAGCTAGGAGTACTTCCATCAGCAACCTCTAGCATCAACGTTATTGGCACCTGAACATGCAATATCTCTCTCAGCTATCTCGAGATGATCTGGTTGGTGGTCTACTTGCAATTCAAACTCAAAATCATGGAATTGAACTTTCAATTAGTTAGATCATGACTCACTCTCTTCAGCTAGATATTGTTTTCACCATGCATACTTGCAGCATTGTTGATAGAGAAACTCGCACTACAGTTGTTCAGGGACTTGAGGATAATGGTCATTGGTCTCAATAGACTTGTTGATTTCAATGATTCTCAAGAGTATGCTATGGCAGCTAGGAGTACTTCCATCAGCAACCTCTAGCATCAACGTTATTGGCACCTAAACATGCAATATCTCTCTCAGCTATCTCGAGATGATCTGGTTGGTGGTCTACTTGCAATTCAGACTCAAAATCATGGAGTCTGCGAGGCTTGTCAAGCTGGAAAGCAGCATCGGACTCCATTCTCAGATAGTGACGAACTTCCAAGGTATTACAGTTGGTTCATGCTGATTTATGTGGCCCAATGAACACTCCTTCAGTTACTAGTTGCGGGTATTTTCTGTTATTTGTTGATGATTTTAGTAGAAGAATGTGGGCATACTTTCTTAAAAACAAGTCAGAAGTGTTTGGTATATTTCAGAAGTTTAAGGCCTTAGTTGAAAAAGAGCCAGGCTCTCCAATAGTCACTCTTAGGTCTAATAATGGGGGGGAGTTTTGTTTTGTTCTAATAACTTCTCCATTTTTTGTGCTACACATGGCATTAAGCACCAACTTACCACACCATACACCCCACAGCAAAATGGTGTCATTGAACGTAGGAATCACACCATTACTAAAATGGCTCGTTCTATGCTAGAGCATAGAAATGTTCCTAAGAAATACTGGGCTGAAGCAATTTATATTGTTGTTTATCTTCTGAATCGGTCTCCTACTCATGCAATTAAGAGGATGACTCCTAAAGAAGTTTGGTCTGAACGCAAGCCTAAGGTCAGCCACTTGAAATTTTTTGGCTCTATTGCTCATGTGTGGATTCCAGATGCCAAGCGCACTAAGTTGGATTCCAAAAGCCAAAAACTTATGTTCACTGGTTACAGTGAGAATCATAAGGCATACAGGTTGATTGATGTAGATACAACTCGTCTCATCTTCAGTCATGACGTTGTGGTTGATGAAACTATTGGGTCTTTTTTTCCGTCTTCTACTTTTGTGAGCCCTAAGGGATCATTCTATGAAAGCTTCTAATTTGGGTGTTTGTCTTCCCCTAGCTCCACCTAATGGGAGAGATTTTGCAGTTCTGCAAGCACCTAAACAGAATATTCCACCAACTGCCCCTCCTCAGGACAATTTGGATTTTAATCTAGCTGATTTTGTTCCAGCTACTCCTAGTGATGTTGTTCCTCCTGTTTTAGATGTTGGTCCTTCTACTCTTCGGCCTAAATGGTATGCTAAAACCATAAGTGATCTTCGTAATGATGAATTACTTGAGGGTAGAACTGCTTGGAAAAAAAGCAAGCAACATAATACTGTCAATTTTGCTCTTATGGCCAACCTTCACAGCATCTCTGAGCCTCAATCATATTCCAAGGCTAAAGGCATACCTGAGTGGGAAAAGGCTAAAGGCATACCTGAGTGGGAAAAGGCTATGGAAGCTGAACATAATAGCCTTACGAAAAATAACACTTGGGTCCTCTCCGATCTTCCACCTAGGAAGAAGCCCATTGGATGCAAATGGGTGTATAAAGTTAAGTACAAGGCTAACGGAATTCTTGATAAGTATAAGGCTCGGTTAGTAGCAAAAGGGTTCTCACAAATAGAGGGCATTGATTATGAGGAGACTTTTGCTCCTACAGCCAAAATGAGTACTATTCGGCTTGTCCTTGCTACTGCAGCTCAGTTTGGATGGAAAGTCCATCAAATGGACGTCAAGAGTGTGTTTCTCAATGGTGATCTACAGGAGGAATTCTATATGATGCAACCTTCTGGTTTCAAGGTTGTTGGTAAAGAACACCAGGTTTGCAAACTCGTGAAAGCAT
>VDFB02252197.1:0-16919 GCA_007258455.2 Sequoia sempervirens
CTTAGTCAAACCTCATGTCGGTGTTTTGACCTTCACAATGGAAAAGTTGATGAAAGATGTTTTACTTTTGAGGGATAGAGGCTAAATGACAAATGAATGATGAATCAACAATGAATTACAACTCACCACTCAAATCTCATTCCTTGGATAAAATTCATGCACATCACCACAAGGCTTGATTGTTGTTTGGATTGATTTTCTTGAAAGAACTACAAGGATTAGTACAAATAAAATGATAGCATAAACATGAATAAACTCACATGAAACTTGACATGATGCTTCAATATCGAAATGCTACCATAAATTTTCTCTTGAATGCTCTTGAATTGATCTTGAAGTATAATGATTGCTCTTCTTGTTCCTTAGATTTCAAATGATGAAATGATTATGTATTTATATCCAATTAATCTAATTTCCCAAAAAATAAATCTCGATGGCTGACATTTGACATTTGAAATTCAAATAATAAAATTCCAACTTCGACATATTAAAATTTGGAGGAAAAATAAGAGGACTAAGTCGCCCAGGGCAACTTTGTACCAACCTTATTTTGTGGGATGGAAAGTGTAGGGAGAAAAATATTAAATGTTTACTTAGGTTTTGTATATGGGTTTTCTTGGTAAATATCCAAGTGGGCCATGAAATGCATAATTTAGGACATTAGATGTACAATTAGGTCCATGCGCTTAGGAGGGAGCAAAATCTAGAGTGAAATTATCAAGGGTGACAAATCACAATGCTACATAAGGCACACTGCTAGTTATATGAATACAATTATTATAAAACTTATCGCTAGAGTGATCATCATATATAGGTGATCTAATTTCGTAGCATATCCATAGGTATGGGAGTAGGTGAATTCACCATATAATCATATATAAGAGGAAATATTTCATCTAAAATGCATGAATTTATATATTCAATAGTATCATGACATGTGAAATAATTATTATTATGTAATACAACAATATCATGAAAATTTAGAGGTAAAACTATATAACTTATATCTATCCTACAAGGCATATCACAAGATATATCTTCACTAGGTGTGCATTCATTAATATCACTATCTATATTATTAACATTAGGATCATTTAAAAATGGTGTAAGTGTATCTAATAGGCATGGATGAGTACTAATAAAAATTATGAAGAAAATAAAATATGAGAAATGATAGAGAAAAACCTCCATAGAAAACACATCCTTATCCTTATGAAAATGTTCCATGAGAATATAAAAAATAGAGGGATGATGTGTAATAGAATATATGAACCTACCAAAATTTGATATGTATTCCTAAATATAATCCAAGGAACAATATTTGAAATGAGCCACAAAGATAGGATAATATAGGGAATAAAATATCAAATAATAATCTATACACAAACCCTAGAAGAAAAATCACTAAAAATTGTAGAAGGAAGTCCAAATTTCAAAATTGGATATGAAATTATAAAAAAATTAGATCTATAAAAGCATAATGAATAAGAAAAACAAAAAAAAATAATGTTGTGTAGGACCAATCAAGTTCAAAAAATTGTGAATAGAAATAAACACTCCCTAGGATTAGTCTAGTCTTTCCAATAAAATGAAAACATGTAAGCAGTAAACTAGACTACTCACATTTAATTATAGTTGGGATAAGATAAATATAGATACAAGAATTTGTTGTTTTAGAAATAAATAAGAGGGAAGAAGAAGTCTAGCTTTATGATAGAATAATTGAATAAATAAATATGATATGGCACTTAAACTAATTCTTCTCAAGATCTTGAATATGAGATGATCTAGATAGGTAATTCGATCAAAATCAAAATAGTTATTTTCTATTTGTTTTGGGTCAAACTCATGGACTAGACCTATACTATCAAACTCAATGCCTAACATATTCTATATTATGCTTTCTTGATAAATTTGTCAAAAAATGTCTACTCTACCCTTTTTATTAATAGGGATCTAGGTAATATTAAAAAACACTTGTTATGTTATCATATGGCCATAGCGATGAGGCAACTCTTCCTTAATTAGTCCCTTAATAAATATAAGATAAAATACAACAAACAAATTCCTAAAATATATATTTGTTACTCCTTTTAGTGCACCAAATCTGAGTATTTTGATATTGATTTCTTTTTCAATGCTCTAAGATGAGAGAAGACATGTAATATTCCTTGATCTTCTTTCTTGATTAAAAAGTATGAAGAAGATCTCCCTAGTGCAACCTTATTCCATAACTATGGTGCAAGAGGAGCTAAATAATGTGGCAACACTACAATTAACTGGTGAATATCCAACTGACATGTTAGCACATGAGAAGAAGTTACTATTACAGAGGGTACTAGTGTTCATATTGATTGAGGGGATACTATAGAAATGACTAAGTGATTATATTTTTTGCCAAGTGGTCTATGATCATTATAGGGATGACATATTGAGAGAAGCACATGAAGGAATATCTAGTGGACATAATTCTGAAGAAGCTACAACCAAGAAGGTTTTGTTGGTCAAACTTTGTTGGCTCAAACTACATAAGGATGCTAAATAATATGCAAGAAATTGTGATATTTTCTAAAGAATTGGGAAACCTACTGCTAGGGATGAAATTCCTCTACAATTGGTACTCACCCAAATACCATTTCATCAGACCTATTGATCCTCCAACAAAACTATCTAAGGCTAGATTTATCATTATTGAGATAAACTATCTAACAAAATGGGTCGAGGTAGATGCTACTAAATATTGTACCACACAAGTTGCCACAAGGTTCCTCTATCACAATATTATTAAAATATATGGGTTCCCTTTGAGTATCATGAGTGATCAAGGGAAACATTTTGTTAAAAAGGTTATCAAAGAACTACTTGACAAATTTATGATAACTCATAATTAAAGCACATCATATCACTCATAGGAAAAGGAGCAAGTAAGGCCTTGAAAAAAATATAGGCACTACCCTTACCAAAATATGTAATGCAAATAGAACATAATGGAACATCAAGGTACCGACAGTACTTTGGGCCTATAAAACTACATATAAAAGATCTACTCAATTTACCCCTTTCGAGCTAGTTTATAGGATAGAAGCTAGTGTACCCTTGAATTTCATTATCCACAACCTCCACACTACACTCACCCTACTTGACTAACAAATGATAAATCAATCAAACATATGCTAGAAGAATTGGAGAAATTGGATGAAGCAAGACAACCTGCAGAACACCACCAACTCATTGAACAAAGGTGAAAAGGCATGACATGAAATATTAAATCTAAATAATTTTAAAAAAATGACATGGTTATATTATGTGATAGAAAATTTAAGAAAAAAAGGAAACTCAAAGTTCAATGGCTTGGCCCCTACCTCATTGATGAAATCTTAGAACATGGACAAACTAGGTTAAGAAGACTAGATGGGACCATATTACAATGTTATATAAATGGGGCAAGACTTAAACATTATCATGCAAAGTAGCAACAAATTTGTATTGAGGACAAGACAATGTTTAAAAAGCAAGGGCAATGTTGGCAAGGAATCAACAAGAAACCATAGAATTCATGAAGATCCTACCACAAACCTCTACAAAGAGGTTTTAGATCTTCTAGATGAAAGGACACATTCTAGAATAATAGTAGAATGTAAGGGAGACATCTCACCAAGTAGATATTTGCATAAGATAATATATAATGTAACAAAGTAGATAAGAAGTATGTAATAAGTAAGAAGATATGAGAATAAGTAATGAATAAGTATTAAAAGAAGAAGGATAGTAAAGTTTGTAAAGAGGGTAAGAGCCTTAGTATATGTACATGATCAAAAAGCATATATATATTTAGACTTATATTTGGTATGGGTTATGATCTATGATAATCAATTTTTTTATATATTTCATTATGCTAATGAGTTTATGCATTGTTCGAACTAACTCTTTTCTCCTCTTGTATGTCTGAGTTTGGGGTATAAATACAACACATGGAAATTAATTGGGCCTTAGAATTCTAGTATGTGTCTCCCCATTTTTCTTGCTAAAACTTAGTTTCTATCACTAAACATGAATAAGTTCTCAAAGAGTTTACAATAGGTTTTGGTTTTAGTGGAATAGTATAAGATGATCCCACAATGTGAGTACACATTACTTAGCCACCCTTCCAATGAAATTCAAGGTATTATTAGAAGAGTCTAGTATTGGAAATTTATCTAGTTAATTAATGGGAAGCCACAAACACAACCCAAACAATTAATAGGACTTAATAGACACACTGCAAGTACAAAAAGTGATCAACTAGAATAAGGGAGTAAATGTAACTCTATTGCATTGATGACTCCTTCATACACTAATCACTAAAAATTAAACATGTTCATAGTAAATGTGATGAATTAAAAATTAGAAAGATACAACATCCCATACTATCCCATATTTCCTTCCCTCATACTACATTAATGTTTCTCCTATACACTAATGGAGTGAATGTGGCTTAATTACATTGACGACTTCCTCGAACACTAATTACTAAAATTTGAACATGATAATAAGAAATGCAACTAATTGAAAATTGTCTAATGTCATAATATCCCACACTATCCCATATTTCCTTCCCTTTTATAGTTCACTATCATTGAGATGATATTTCAAGAATCCCATACTATTCAAGAAATTTAAAGTTTAAATTATATATTTTTAAATAAAATGAGTTAAGATTTTTACTAAAATGTAAATTTCAAATTATTATATATTGTACAAATATAATCAAAATTAAAGCTTAGAACAATAGTTGAAATATTTAAATATACTATTTGAAATCTTAGAATCAATTTAAATTAATTATAAATTAAATTAAACTTTAAAAATTATAACTATAAATTAAAATATTAAATGAAAAATTCAATTTAACTCTAATAAAATAGAAAATGAAATATATTTTCTTTAAATTTAAACTAGTAATGCTTAATAATATTAGGTATATTATAGATATATTTATAACTAAATTTTTATATGAAGTTGTAAACATATTTTTCAAAAATATTCTAAAGAATAATAAGACATAAGTATTCAAATTTTTTAATGAATGGAAAAGATAAATTGAGTTTTTATTTGATAAGACATTGCATAATAAAAATTTACCAATAAGTCATATTATTAGTTCAAAATTAGGTTAATTAAACTATTTTCAAAAGAATGAGTTTTAGAGAGATGTGAAAATTTACTATTAACAAATAAATATTTAAAACAAGTAGAAAATACAATATTTTATAATTTATGTTTTAATTTTTAATGATATCCACTTGATTTTTGTTTTGAATTTCAAGTTGTGTTCTTCTCATCTTCATCATCTTTCAACTATCACATTACATTTCTTAAAACAATATTTTTTTTTCTCTTCATCTTTTATGTAACCTTTTCTTGGAAGAGCTTTCATTATATTCACCTTTCACTTGGCCTTTATTCACATAAGAAGGTTTTCTTTTAACTCTGTCATGTTTTCTTTTATCTCTGTCATTTTCTCTGCCATGTTTTCTTTTATCTCTGTCATTTTCTCTATCATGTTTTCTTTTATCTCTGTCATTTTTTCTATCACTTGTCTTGTGACAAGATCTGTTCTTGTCTTTATCATCTTTCACTGAAAATTTGTTGAAGCAAGAGAAATTCAACTATATAAAAAAAATAAAATATTAGTTTCTTTTATAAAAAAAGCTTAAAATGAAATAAATTTAGATTGAAATTCAAATTTTAAACTATTATATACTATACAAATATAATTAAGATTAGAAGAGACTTAAAAGAATAGTTAACATAATAAAATAAAATTAAAATCACTTACAAGTTAGATTAAACTTCAAAAAGAACAAGAGTAATACATAAATTGACTTTTTTTTTTTAAACTAAAATCTTAAACAAACCTCTCCAATATATTATTATGACTAAAAATTTAAGTCTAGTAAAATAGAAAATAAAATACATTCTTTAAATTTTAAATGTTGTTATCTAATATTAGATATACCATATAATATATTTAGAAATACACAAATTTTTATTAAGTTGTAAATAGAAAAAATATTTGCATCCTAACAAATAATAGTAACACTTCAAACTTTATGATATTACCATTAAGTATGACAATGAACAAATAAAAATAAAAATTATTAGAGTGGTAAGAAAATAACATTTATATGTAAACCAAAAAATATGAGAAACTCAAATATATGATTTTTTTTAAATTTAAATAAAATTTATAATAATTAAGTGAAAGAATGAATTTATATAGCTTAGATTAGCGCCTTTACTATTTAAATCATTTATTTTTTCTTCAATTGATCTCACAAAGTTGGGTACTATTTATATCTCCAAAACTATTTGAAAATTGCATTTCAAACAAGTGGAAAAAATTATGTTTGAAGGTTGTTTTCTACCACTTAGAGGGAGAAAAAGTGGAGGCATTTTAATTTATCTTTTAGTTTGTTTGGTTGATGTTGTCATCTTTTCGTAGTCTTAGCCTATTTATTATTGTTTTCACCAATAGAGTTCCTTATATTTCTATCATTTTTTAACCAAGTCCCCCTATATTCAATATTTATATTAAATTTAGAGGTTTCAAACACCTCTTTTGATTCTTTGTAACATTTGTGTTGACTATTAAGTAAGTGGTTATTTCCAATATGACATATATATGGATCAGTGGTTGAAATTCAAGCATAATTACTTTCATTTATATCGAAATGAAAGATTTCAACTTATTTTTATATTATTATTGTAAATGAGTAATCTTAATATAGAGGTTTGAATTAGAGATTATATGAATAAATTCGATTAAGATTGGTTGACTCTAACTTTAATATTTATATGTATTTATATCTTAAATATATCAATTATCTTTAATTTTTTATATTTTATAGTCTATAACATATTAATCTCTACTAATTAATTGGTATATAAATCATAGTTAGAGATATAATTTTTTTTTTCTTGTTTTATGGAGAGTTTTGTATGGAAAGTTCCTGGCTCACTTAATTAGACTTTTCTATACATAGAAAAAAAACTAAAATATGGAAATAGATTATTGATGTAGTCAAGATTATGGGGCCTTATCACGAATCTTGATCACATAGCCTAAACACAATACTACACAAAATTCAACAATCATACTTTATTTTCATATAAAAAGTACATTACAAGGTATTCTAGAGCTTACAATACACACATAATCATTAACTAGTTATAGATTGGCCTTATTGCTTTTACCCTTTCTCCAAAAGGCCCTTAAAAAAGGAGAAATTTCATTTTATGTATTGGTGGCCAAGGAAGTTAGATTGAATTGAATCTTGGTTGTTAAAGAAACTAATTCATTATAGAAATGACAAGTGAAAAAATATGTTGTGTGTCCGTAAAGGAAACAATAGATAAAATATATAGAAGCAAATGACCAACAAAAGAACTCACAAACCAATAGGAATTGGAAGTTCCACAGACTAGTAGCAAGTGGAAGTTTTACAGATTCTAAAGACTAAGGAAAGTCTAGAATTCGTACCAGGTGATGTCATCATTACATCATTCTTGTCTCATCTTTTGGCAAGTAACCCTCATCCCTAGTGATTTCATGCTTTACATCATGTTGACACCATCACCATGCTAATGTCATGTCTACATCATGCTAACATCATCATCAAAACTATTCATTTGAACCACTTGATGAAATTATGAAAGGTTTAGATCACTCGAGTTTACATGTATATCCTAATGGCCATGTAAAATCCACAAAGTTTAGATGGTTGGAGAATTCTTGAAAGTGTTAGGTAGGAAAGATTTGCTATAATCCAAAAAGCTCCAAAGTTCTCACAAATGCAAAAAAACCCATCAGTACTAGTTTGTGCAGATGAATACATCAAAACCAGTCAAAACATTAGAGCTAGTTGTAAACGAAAAATTTAACAAAAAAATTCTACAATGCCAATAGTAGAGGAAACATGCATATAAAAAAAATTCAACAACAAATCAAAAGTTTGCAAATCGGTAATAGACCAAAAACTTACATAAGCATAACTTAGCCAATTTTCATCCTTCCTTCACCTAATCGGAATTTTAGATACCCATTAAGCTCTTCTAAAAGGTGATGTCCTCACTTGGCCAAATCAACCTTGAAAATTCCTGTATAAGAAATCTAACAAAGAACAATTGAAACACAATACTGTTGGTATGTGGCGTGATCATGCTATCTTTGTATAGCCCATGGTATCTGCACCCCCCCATCAGAAAATTTTCTTCCTACTTTTTCCGTGATCAGAAAAGGGAAAAATCAATGAAAAAGGGAAAAATTAGATTTTGTAGAACCCTAAAATCACGGAAGCTTCTAAGCTTGGTAAAAGGGGTTAGGATGGGTATTTTCGATTATGATGAAAAAGCGATTATTCAAGATTGTAATAGGGGTTTTTGGATAATAAAAGTATTGGATGGTTGCGGTTTGGTGGATGTAGCCCAGATTAAGGGTGAACCACGTTAAATTCTGTGTTATGATTTATTCTGTGTATGTTTTAGTTTCTCTGTTTATTAATTAAAATCTGCATTTAATTGTTAGATCTGCCATCTCTAATCCTAACAAACCCAAAACTAAACCAAAATTGAGCTAAAATTGAAAAAACTAATTTTTTGGGGTGATATAGGATCACATGTGGACCTGGATTCTCTTGCATCAGACACATCAAGTAAGAAGTTTGTGAGTATGTATCACAAAACAAATTTGAGTATTAGAACTACCTTTTCAGGTTTTAAACAACTTGCAACATACTCCTATGTTGTGAATAGGTACCCTACAATAGTTTTTCTTCTAGCATTTGGAAAGGCCAAATCCTTTGCACTTTTCTTCATTTGTGGATGTTTTTCCACTTATCCTAACCTCCTCCTCCAAAATACTTTCAACATTCTCCTTTCTCTTGTGGGATTCAACCCACCACAAACCATCCACCTTCACCCAATGCTTCTTTCCATTTCTTCTCTTGTGGGTTTTTTCCCACCATAAATTGATCACCTCCACCAAGTTTCTCTCTCATCTTCCTCTTTCATGAGTATTAACCCACCATAACCCATCCTCCTCCACCAATAATATTCTTCTTTTCTTCCTCCTTATGTGGGATTAAAACCACTTCTGTCTATCAACCTCCACCAAGAATCCTTCATCAATTTTTCTCTCACTACTACATCTACATACATATCTTCATCAATAGTCTCCATTTTATTATCCTTGCCTCTTTCTTCTTTACTCTCTTCCTTCAATATTCCCACATTCTTAACAATGCTCTTCTACAACACAAACTCCAACATCTTGTTGTCTTCTATTGTACTTGTCCACTCCTCATCCACCATCATTGCTTCTTCCTTTTTAACCTTTTCTCTTGTACTCAACTATGTCATTTCCTTCAATATTTTTATGTCCTTTAAAGGATTAAACTCTAATGTAACAACACTTTCTTTACCTCAACAATAATTACACACTTTCTTATTCATTATTTCTTTCATCTCTTCTACATGTAACTCAACATCATATTCATCTTTACAAAATTTTGAAAAATAACACATTACCTTTGTGATCTATATTCCCTCTTTTGTTGTTGCTACTACAAATCTATCCTCTACACATGCAAATTCTTTATCTCCCACTTTTATGAATTTAAAAATGCATATTACAACTACATTCTCCTTCTTTCCCTTTTCATCCTCTAGCATGAGGATTTCTTCTTGTTCAGTTCCATCTACATGACACTATGTTGTCTCTTCCTTTCTACCTACATTCAAAGCAACATAATTATGGAAGCCATATTCTCCCATCTATATTCTATCCATCACCTTCTCAATTTCATCTATCATTTCTTCTTCAAACAATATTTCTATTCTTCTCATATCCTCTCTCAGTAGGAGATCATTCTCATCCTCATCAAATATAGGACTCTCAAAGTCCATTTTTTGAACTCCTTCATCTTCTACCTCCTCCTTATCTATTGCTTCTTCTCCATTTCCTGTAAGAAAAACAACATCATAAAAAATATTCCTCATTATCTCTCCCCTTTGAACTTCCTCTTCTATCTCAACTTGTGATATACTATCATCTTCTAGAAGTTACACCTCTATCTTCACATTATTTAGAAATAATTAATCTATGGTCCATAATGACCATTCTCTCTTCCTTTTTCTCTTCTTTTCTTCTCTTTATTCTTCTCTTTTCATATCTTCTTTAATCTACAATTGTGTGGGATTATCCCACATGTTTCTTTCCAGTGCCTCTTCTATCTAAGGGATATAAAATTTATTTTCTTTACTTATTATTTCAATATCGTCTTTCAATAGGATTTTCTTCTTCTCAAATCTCTCAGTATCATGAGAGATACCTAGTTTCTGGTTCTTCTCCATCTTTGGGATGGAAATCTATCCTTTCTTCATGCTCTTCAACATCCACTCCTTTACTTTCCACCATCATGCCTATACATAACCTCTCTTCAAATTTTATCTTATCTATTTTAACTTCTCTATACTGGTCAATCTCAAATACATCTAATCTAGCATAGATTTTTTGCAATTATTCAATAACAAATTTCTTATACCCCTTTTCTCATTACTCTTCCCAAAATAAAATTCTTATGAGTCTTCTTCTGACCCTTCTCATCCTTTTTGTTCAAGACATATTCTTTCACTTCTTCAACTTCTTTAGAGACTCACTCATTGCTCTAGGGTTACAATATTCCACTTGCAACAACCTCTAACCACTAGGTTATAAACCCTCTAGAATTACAAGAAACTACCTACAAATAATTCTCTCACAACTATCAATCAAATGAAACATACATTCCAGCTTCTTGTACCTCCTTCTCTACCATCTACAATTACAAGACTTTCCTTGTACTTGCAATAAATCACCTAGAACATCCAACTCTCTATAGTCACATAACTTCCTTTTCTACAAAAAATCTATTCGGTCCCTTTGAGACCCCTTCCTGATTTAATTGTTATACCATCATCACTCTTTATCAATACCTTCGTCTTCTTTTCAAATTCATCTTTTATCCAACAATATTTTCTATTTCCACTTTTTCCTTTATCAACAAACCTTTTCTTAGGTTTCAACTTTTGTCTAGGAAACTAACCTTCTTTGGCATCAAAAATTTATAGTTCTGCAACTTCCTCCAGCAACAAAGACTTTGGAAGATGTAACTATCACAATACTCCTTCTACCCATTTCCACACTGTGGAGGGAAATCATAAAACTTCTACCCAAATTTATCTCTATTGGAAGAAAATAATATCACTTATGCATATCCATTATGTTCTACAATCTTTACCTTTCAACTTCTCTTCTTTCTTTTAACTATCTCATTTATTTCCTTTCTCGATTCCTCTTAACAAAAAACAAACTCTCCCACATCTACCTCAAATTGATATCATTTGATACAGTCAAGATTAGGCCTAACTTTATCAAGTAGCCCAATTATGCAGTCTAAAAACACTTTACTATACACAAATTTAAAAATCATACTTTATTTTCATATCTGAAGTTCATTACAACAAGGTATTTTAGAGATTACAAGACATAAATCACCATTAACTAGTTACATATTGGCCTTATTCATTTTACCCCTTCTCCAAAAGGGCCCTAAAAGTGAAGAAAATATTTCCTTTTATCCATTGGTTGCCAAGGAAGTTAGATTGAATCAAATCTTGGTAGTTATAGAAACTAATTCATTGTAGAAATGATGATTGTAGAAGCAGGTTGCAAGTTCACAAAGGAAATAATAGATTGAAAACCCACAAAGGTAGATGACCAACAAAAGTTTGCAAACTAGTAGGAAGTTGAAGTTTTGTAGACTTGTAGTAGGTGGAAGTCTCGTAGGTTTAGATGACCAAGGAAATTTCATAATCCATACTAGGTGACATCATCATTACATCATTCTTATTTCATCTTTTGGTGAGTAAGCCTCATCCCTATTGATGCCATTATTTACATCATGTTAACATCATTACCATTATGATTTCATGTCTAAATCATGCTAACATTATCATCAAAAGTATTCATCTAAATCAATTGATGAAATTCTAAAAGGTTCAAATCACTTGAGATTACCCATATATCTTGATGACCATGTAAAATATGCAAACTTCAAATTGTTATGGAATTCCAAAAAGTGTTAGGTAGGTAAGAGTTCCTGCAAGCTAGATGACTCCAAAATTCTCACAAATATAGAATAACCCATTTGTACTAGTTTGTGCAGATGAATACATCAAAACTGGTCAAAACATTAGAACCGGTTGTAAACAATCAGTTTAGAAACAAAATTTTGGAAGGTTGACAATAGATGAAACATCACATAAGATAGGTTCAACAAAAACTCAAAAGTTTGTATACCGATAATAGACCAAAAACTCGCATAGCATAACTTAGCAAAGTTTCATCCTTCACCAAATTGGAACTATAACTACCCATTAAGCTCTTCTACAAGGTGATGTCCTCACTTGGTTGAATTGACCCTAAAAATTCTTCTAGAAGCAAACTAACAAAAATCAATTGAAAATAACCCAAAGCTAAAGAAAAATTGAGCTAAAATTGAAAGCAAACCTGAATTATTTTTTTGGTGATGCAGGATCACCTATGGACCTAGATGTTCCTATATCAATGACCAAGCCATATACTATGATTTATTTTAAGCAAAAATTCATAATTCCATGAAGAAGTAGAATAAATATTCAAAAAGTACAAAAATCTCACTATGCTGACTATTTTAAAGGAAAGGGTTGAATTTTATGGCATATTTTTCAAATTAATAAAAACCTAATTATTTTGTTTAAATTACAAGTAATATGATTTTAATAGCATACTATAGGCAATATTTTAGTAGCTTGCAAACATAAAACTAAAATAAAAAATTATTTAAAATTTAGATAGATGAAGTTATAATGGTTATTGTGAGGGAGAGAAACTAGAATCAATTACATATGTTGTATAATCTTATTTTAGTTTTAGTAAGAATTTTTTTATACCTATTTATTTTTATTTATTGAACAATATAAAGAAATAATATAACTTTTTTCTTAGGATTAATTTTGTTTAATATTTTACATTATTGTTTTGATTCATGGAATTGTTTCCATGTGTGTTTGTTATTTGATATGATTCCTTTTTCATATATATATACACACATACACACACACACCACACTTTCATACTTATGAAATTCAACTAACTATTACCTTAAAAATATCTATAGAGAGTGGTGCCTTTTTAATAAAAAATGGTGGTATTAAAGTTGTTGAAATTATTTTTGGCCTCTAGCTCTATTAAAGCTTCCTTGGGTTAATCCCACATTTAGGATTTATTTTTTGGAAACCTTGTAGTCTATAAATAACATTTTTTGTCTATTGGATTCACATGTGCAAGTTTATAACACAATAGGGATGACTAAGATGAAAAACAATGGATATTAGATGATGAAAGGTACAAACTTATAGTGGACTTAACTTGAGTTTTTCTATCTACTATTGATTATACCAATATATATCTTTAGAGAGAAGTAGCTCGTTTTTAGATCAACTTTCCTATAAGGGGTACAAAATAGTGCAAGGGCCACTATTGGAACTCAAGTTAAATAAATATTACAAAGTTTTTCTCTATTTTTGAAAACCACCTTGAATAATTTTCTAAAAAAAAATTAGTACTAATATTAAATTTATTTAAATTGAAAAAACCATGTCATGTTCTTTCCACCTTTTGTCATTTAAGATCAATATAGAAAAATATTATATGCAAATTACTTTAACATAACTCACCATAACCAATTTCACAAAGTGAAAAAATATTTAGAGATTTGAGTAATAGATACATTTTGTCACTTATATCCAATGAAAAGATACTACAACACTGATGTTTACTACTTCATAGTCCAAAAAAATTGTTTTTTTAGTATTTATTTTAGCAATAATATTTTTCTTTGATAATTTCAAACACATCATTGATGTAGAGGGATGTAAAGTTATTTCTATCGTTCATTTTATTTAAATTACATAAATTTGTTCTATCATTTTTTCATATTTGAAGTGTTCACTTTTCATACATTACACTTATTTATGAAATACTATTAATTTGGTTGTATTGTATAATAATTTAATTATAATTTTTTTGCTTTTCTCTTCATATGATAATGGTTTTGAAGAATATGATTTTCCTACATAGTAGTTAGCCATTGAATTGTTAGATTCATAGTTATGCTAAGTATTTTGAATTTTTTAAATTAATAACAAGGAACAATTAGTGATCAACTTGGTGTGTGGTTCACCATGAGCTTTGACCTTTTTTAGATGAATAAATTTTAGTGACTTAATTTATGTTTTGAAAACATGTCTTTAAATGTGATAGGTTTTGAAACCTTTGTATAGAGTAATCAACTTTTATTTTATTTTGAGAAGATTGAGTCACTATGGTTAAGAGTACATTGATGTAATTATTGAGTATTTGTTATTATTTTTTTGAAATTTAATGTTAAACCGATACATCAAACATAGTTCACAAACTCAAATTATGTAGACCAAAAAATTTGGACTCAATAAAATCTCAAGGAAAACTAAAAAAAATTATTAGCTTAAAACATACTTAAATATCCATATAATTTAAAGCATCTTGTTGTAGGCAAAAGGTCATGAGGTCTAGTCTCCCCATCGTCCCTATGGTACTAGAGGGCGTGTCACGCCAACGTCATCAGTCACGTGAAAAAAGTTTACCAGGCGCACTGCAATTTATAGGGGGATGGATACTCGACTAATTCCTACAGTCTAAAAAAAGAAGAAAATCCATATAATTTTATAAAAAATACAACTACAAAATATATAAAATGAGTTTGGTGGGGGTTTAGGAACAACATCCCTAGTCCCAGGGTATAGGGGAAACACCCCTTGAAATCTTTTAGGATATTTCATATGACATGGTCCCTATTTTAGTAAGTGGTGGTATCGAGGGTTAGATCCCCTATCTCCAAGACCAAATTAATACCTTCAAATAACATATAACTCCATGGTGTATAACATTTTAAAATTTTAAAGGGCCACCAAATTGTATATTTTCACTATAATTCACACAAGAATACTTAAATGCAAACAAACCCATATTTTTAAATTTTTTATGGCACTTTTTTGGTGTATTTTACCACACTAGATTACATATTACACATCAGGTGAGTTGCACACATAAAATCACTAAGTTTTGATGATCTAACTTGCCAAAAACTTAGCCAACATAGACTTGTGAATTTTCCTATGAGTACTTGGTTGTCTAAGAAACTTGTGAATACGCGACAACTCATTGAATACTCGGTAAGTTTTTATACTATGAGGTTAAACATATAATGTCTAACAACAAATCATTACAATAAAAAATAGATAGAAAAACCTAGATAAGAAGAACCATTTATGAAAAGATAAATAAAATTTAAAATAGTCATATAGAAGAGACTCTTGATGAGGAACATCGATTAATTTTAGATAAAAGTAAGTAATCGACCATGAATAAGAAGCATTAAAATTTGATATACAACATACACATATAAAACATTAATGAAAGTACACTACCTTTTGAATAAGAAATAATTGACATTACACTAAAATAAACTTTTTATTCTCCATCATAACTTATGTAGCGGAGTAAACTTTTTATTCTCCATCATAACTTATGTAGTGGAGCATGGAAAGGAAGCAAAATACAAATTTAGGACCAATGGAATAAAACTATCTAATCATCTAATCACAATGGATACCACACATAAAAAATGAAAAATAAATATAGATAGGAAAATATTATCTTTATTATAGGAATTGAATTGTGAGGAGGGAAAGGAGGACAAATAATTGAGTACCAATATTGAAAACAATAAAATTATTGTCATCCTAGGAAAAATAAAAGGTATAGAAATATATAGAAATCATGGAGCAATATAGTGTTATTGTAATATACATAAGTAATATCCATAAAGACACAAGAACTATTAAAGTGATAGCCATATATTCACAAATCAAACATTTAGATAATGCAATCTCCAAGAAAAACTATAATGTCTACTTGTGTTAACCACTTCTCATATTATTTAATAAATGATTAATCATATGTTTATTATATTGATTGAATAGATGATTAATTGAAATGTAATTATTGAATATGAATTGTATGATAAATTGTATAATTTTTTCATTCACTAAATGGCTATTATTATATATATTGGGTAGATGCATATAATTTTTGATTGGGTGTGCAAGAAATCATAATTATTTGGTCAATAGAAGGCATGTGAAAGAGAATGGCATTGATTTCACTTAGCCATTTCACCTTATCTATTCCATGTGATCAAGTTAGTAATCCTATGGCTTTTGTGGGTTTATTTATTTGATTATTTAACATGCCATACTAAATTTAGAGTAATAAGACTTGTGATGTAAAACTCATTAAACCATATCCAAATTAGTCATGATTCTAGATACCCTTGTGTTAGACCTATAAATACATCTTTCTTGGGTGAATCTATTTATCATTATTTTTGTGTTTTCTTAGTAAATGACAAATAATTAAATAGCCTTGTTGAAATACTTTTTTCTAATAGATTATTTGAAGAATGAAAAAATATTTAATTTTTATATTAATTACATTTAGAAATCTTACATTATAAGAAAATTAATCAAATGAAATTTTTTAGTGAATTGAGAAAAATATTTATTTTCAAAAGATAGAATATGTCTTAGCGAAAGGTTGCAATGTGAAATGGGAAAAGGCTTTGGGATATTTTGTTTCTTAGGATTATAAATTATATTGGAAAGGTGTGTTATTTCATCATGTGTATTGGAAAAATAAATAAAATAAAAAATGACATTCTTGAAACCCAACCTTATTTTGGTGATCAAAAGACCTTGGA